>JAABKJ010005698.1:0-22737 GCA_011634705.1 Andricus grossulariae | reverse complement strand
TAACACAATTCAAAATTCTTTTTGAATGTTTGTTAAAAATTCGACTTTTTTCGTTCAATTCTACTGTTTTTATTTTAATGAAAAGCTTAAATAATTTTTGTTTCAGAATTAAATCTTTTGCTTGAAAGTTAATTTTTCAAATTGGAAGCTTAACTCTTGAGTAAAATTAACTTAGCATAAAGCTAGCAAAGGGATAGGGTGCGATGGAATTTCCCCCTTCCGTTTTCCATCTCGAAAAATTACCATTTTAAATACAAAATTTTATTTGTCTGATTTGTCATTGTATTTTTAAAAAATTTTGTAATACTTTGTAATTTTTAAATTTTTGTAAATTTCTATTCTTAGGTTGATCAAAATGAAAACTTTAGTTTGTCTATTATTTAAAAAATTACAAATGCTTTCTCTATGAGGAAGCAAATACATTTGCTAACGGGGAGAAAAGTGCTCGTGAAATGAGCACCATATAAATATAAATACAAATAAGGAGGAAACATTCGAGATCAAATTCACAGCTAGTTTATCTTGTAACATCAGTTTCTTTAACCGGGGATTGATTTTGTGTTTATAAATATTCACAATTTGATGATAACTTCAGTGGCTGATTTGAGTAAAAGTTGTTAAATATTTACGAAAAATTATATTAATTTTTAGTAACGGTAGTGTCGCATTTTAAACTTATCTCAATGATGTTTATTTTCATTGCGAGATACGTTCAATTTGGGTTTACTTTTTCCTATACAGTAAATTGCAACCAACGATATAAGTTGATTTCAATACAGATAGGACGTTAAAACTAGCCCTAAACATTTCATAACTAAATTTGAAAGTAAAACAAACTACAATTGAGTAAGATTAATTCTTACAATGAAAAATTTCCCACTGTGTTTTAAATCATTATTTCAAAACAGAAAGGACAGATACTGTATTCACTCAAGGGAGAGATGATTGCGTATTTTTCTGATTTAAATTTAATTTTGGAATAGATGATTCTATTCTTTTCGGAAATTTTAAACTAAAAAACGCCCATTCAAATTTCAGTATCTGGTGCAACCATGCGCAACAAGGCCTTTATCGTGAAATAAAGTGCAAAGTCGTTACAATAAATGTTGCATGCACTACTTTATCATTTATTTGATTCCCCACACTGAATACAATCATGCACAACAAGGTCTCCACAAAAAGATGGAATGAAAGGTCATGATATTCATGCATAAACTAATCTATCAAAAAAAAATCCCCCAAAGTCAGTTCTACTATTCTAATTCAAGCAGAATTCGGATAGTATCCTTGAAATGGTGTTTCTAAACGACGAAAGGGAATCCGGACCAGTTACCTCTTTTGAATGATGCTTATTTCATTCAAATTTCTTTCTTCAATGACAGGTAGATCAATGAGACCAAGAGAAGCTCCTTCCTCAATTTGAAGTATTGTTTTATTCCGTTTATAAATGATCGAATGCTTCAAAATATTACAAGATGAAAATGCTCGTATTTGAATGTTAGTGGGCAGGACAAATAAAGAGTTGGTCAAGGAAAAATCAGGTAACTGTGAAAATGAAGTTTTCACCCTGCAAAGCATGTATTATCTTATATAAGTACAACAAAATTCCATTCGTTCTAAGTCCCATATCTTATTATTTCTGGAAACCATAAATTGTGTTTAGTAAGAAAGGGGGTTACGTAATTTGAGTACGGCCCCTTAGCACTAAGGTAATTATTCTCTATCAGGTCGGCGTTTCTGTTTCAGACATGTAGCGCAAGTGGATTTCCTCAAGCTGCTCTCTATTGGTTGAAGGATGGTCAGCCATTACGAACAGGAGCCCGCATAAGAATAGTTTCACGGGAACGTATTTCCGTGACGTCAGTTGCACGCGAAGACCGAGGGATGTACCAATGTTTCGTCCGAAACGAACACGAGATGGCGCAGGGAATTGCGGAATTACGTCTGGGCGGTACGTTCTTTCAACTTATTTAAAATTTAACAGTCTAGGATCTTCTGGATGGACTTGCATTATTCCTATTGTTTTTTCACGAGAACAGAGAAATAATAGGAAAGAAAATTCTTTTATATAATATATGCATGGAAAGGCCATTTCTCATGCCTGCGGAGCGAACCTGCAGTTCCTCTTTTCAGCTCATAATCATGTGATGTCCAATATATTTGAAATTAACGATCTTAGATACTAACGGGTCCTCGTGGAGGAGTCAGTTTGCGTATTTTCCTGTGACCTATGACATTTAATGACTTCCTGAAGCTCTTCACCGGGGATGATTGCTAGAGGGATTGATCAGCAACCTGGATCGAAGCAGTGTTGCAAAACGAACGTGTTGCTTCAATTAGCAAGGCGGGAATTTTAGGTTGATCTAAAATTTATACCAATATTATTTCAAATTATTTTAATGTTATAATTATATTGTAATAATATGAACATATTTTTTGTATCACTTTTCTTATGTAAATTCTTCAATCATTGGCAGCATAAAGAAACTAGAACTGAATAAGTTACGCTTAGGGAGCGTTCACATATTACGTAACATTAAAAAGGGGGAGGGGGTTCTTGTTTCTTTACGGTCTCTCATGTGGGGGGGGGGGGTCACTTGAGCACGTTAGATTTTCTATTGTCTAAAAAAAGAGATGTCATAAAATATCTCGAAAATATCGAACACATTGATTCCGAAAACCTGATTGGCTGTGACACTGGGTCAATATAACTTTCAGTGACTGTTTTCAGGTTGTTTATCTATTGATAAAGATCATGTTTTCATGTTGTTTATCTATTGGCAAAGATTCATGAAGTTTCTACACTATTTATTTTGTATATTGAAATTTCCAAATAGATAATTTTACTTCATCATAAAATTTATTTCTAAATTTTTCTAAACATCATTGATAGAAGACATTTACATTTTAAATGATTGCTTAATACTGGGAAGTAATTCGGTTTTTAACATTTTGCTACCACATTATAATTTCTCTACTTTTTTACATTTTCAAAGAGAACAAACAAATCAAATTATGGGAAAAACTTATTATGAAGATTTTGAAAAAAAATTTAGAAGCTTTTTTATAATTTTGAAAGATTTTGAGATTAAATTTTTTTTTAAGATTTTTGGGAAAATTTTAAATTGATAAGTTCAATTTCAAAATAAAAGTTTTCAGTTTTGAAGATTTCGAAATGTATCAAAAAAAAAAAATGGAAGACTTTAAGACAATTCTCTTGATTCTTCAAGATTTAAAAAAATCTTAGTTAAACTCAATTTTGCAGGGCGTCAAGAGAATGAAAGAAATATCTGTAAAATTCATGGTAAAATTTCAAATGATTTTTTTTGTAATTGAATTCCAAGAGCAAATTAAAAAAGATTGCAAAACATTTCAAATTATTTCCTATAATTTTGAAAAAGAACGTAAAAAAATTTGAATAATTTGAAAACATCAGAAGGTGCAACAATTTTGAAAGAATTAAAAAAAGAATCTTTTCAAGATTTATGGGAAAATTGTGTATGGTCTTCATCTTGAAAAATGACCTTTAAGAGAAAGTTGATACAGATTTCAAAACATTTCCTTGAATTGCGAAAAAAGTAGAAGATTTTTAAGATTTTAAACCAAAACTTTAGAGGCTTCAAAAATTTTTTGAAAATTTTCAAGTGAATAAAAGAATTCCTCAAAATTCATAAAAAAATTTAAAAGAGGTTTTGACTAGATCCTGAATACCTTCTAAAAAGGCTCGAATTTTTACTGATATTTTGTAAAATCCTGTAAAATAATTTTTTTTTCAATTTATAAATTTGATTTGACACATCTGAAATATTAAAAAGTCTTTTCTAATTTTCTTCGAATTCCTAGAAAAATTTTGAAGATTTTAGGGTAATTTTTTCACATTTTGAACGATTTTTCCAAATTCCAAGCCATTACATTTTTTATGTTTTCAGTATTCGTCAATAAAGCCCCTACACCCCCCCCCCTGAGTGCATAATATACTATTAAATAAAATGATAGTAGATAAGATAATAAATTGAACATAAAACGCTTCAAATTCCTAAGATATAAAATTCGAAATGTATTGAATTTCAGGGGGAAAAAAATAGTTTAATTTCTAATAAAAAATAATTTTTTACCAAAAGAGATGATTTTTCAAGCCAAAAATATAAATTTTCATCATAGAAAAATTAATTTTTTACCACAAAGTTGCACTAATAACCAAACAGTTCATCTTTTAAGCAAAAGGTATAAATTTTTATTAAAATTGTTGAATTTTTAACCAAATAGTTAAGCTTTCAAGTAAAAAAGGTGAAGTTTTGAGAAAAAAGTTGAATTTTCAAACCGAAAAGTTCAATTTTCTATCAAAGAAGATGACTTTTGCAAAATAGTTGAATTTAAAACAAAATAGTTAATTTTTTAAGCTACGAAGAAGATATTTCAACCGAAAAGATTAATTTTCTACAAGAGGAGGAATTTTAACTTGAAAAAGATCAATTGTCAACCAAAAATGGAATAGATTGTTGTACGTTAAAGAAACTAATTGAGAACCTCGAGAATCCAAGCAATTGTCTACGTGTTTATGAAAACATTGCGGCAGTGTCTGTCTCTCTTCTCCCAACGCGCGCTCCTTCCTACCTTCCGCCGCTATTCCTCTCTCCCTCCTTCCTTCTCTCTTTCTCTCTCACATGCATAAATTGTACAGCCGGGGAGCTCAACCAGGTTTCAAGATGAACCTTTTCGAAAGTTGATTAACTTCCCAAAATGATCATGAACAATTATGATCATTGCAGGCAAATCGAGGAAATGGAATAACTTTCAAGGAAATAATAATTCGCGGGCAGAATGCCTAAAACGGTCCCAGAAAATTCACTTTTTAAATAAAAAATCTAATAAACAAACTCCATTTGGGCGTAAAAAATAACCTTAAACATCCGACTGATGTACGTGTATACATGCGCTCATGTTTACACGTACATCAATCAAAACGATTAGATTCAATTAATTGCAGGGGTTTTGCTTTTAATATTGTCGTTGAGGTTTCTTTCACAAGTTAATATCTAATTTTAAAAATAAAAATAAGCGGAGTATCATGGCTGTTCGGAGCTTCATTTTAACATCAAGAAATTGTGATAAACAAATGAATTAATAATTAACTGATAAATTGATATCTTTTTCGAATTTCAATCGTGTGCAAAACTACGAAATTTGCCGACGTTTCGTGAACATTACAGTTCACGAAACGCCGGCAAGTTTCGTAGTTGTGCACACCATTGAAACCCGAAAAAGCTTTAAATTTATCATAATAAATCTTCGTGAAAGTATTAAATCTATTATCAAATAATTAACTATTATTAACAAAAATACAACAGCCGTTCTACTCGCCCTAGCTTCATTGTTTTTTTCGGAAAAATAAAGTTAGAATAAAAATCTGCATCATATCAAATTTCCATAAATTTTCAACTATTAATTTATATTTTCAATTTGCAAATAAGAATCTTAGGAAATGACTAGTTTTAAGTTAGTGTAGTGTCGGCGCGCGGAGGCTGAGGCAGCGGAGCCTTGGCTGACAATCCCCACCGCTTGGTTGCGACTCCATTGTCGGTCTCGCAACCAATCGGCGGGCTCGACGCAGTCCGCTCCATCACGAGCAAGCGAGAGCCAGGAGCGACGCTCGCAAGCCAATCCAGCTGTGAATTTTCCGGAGGTCAGTAGCTCAATCTGTCTTCTCCTCCCGCAAGCCTAATAAACAGTTTTCAAAGTCCATCTCCGGCTACTTCGTTTTGCTTTCGCGACTTCATCACAATTATACATACGAGAAACGTCCCGGAATCGGAGCAACGACGGAGAGAACGTCCCCGGGGTATGATCAATCGAGAGCAATAGTATGTCGGCGTCCGGAGTTCCTTCCTTTCTCTCTTCCGCCTCAGGGACCCAGGGGTGAGTGGGACCTGGAAGTGGATAAAACTCCTCGGCGATGAGAGTTCGACGGCTGGCGGGACCAAGAGGGCCAGCTGGCGTCGGGGCGAGTCCACGCAGTCGACAATGATCGGTAAGTTCCGACCGACGACCTCCACTGGCGGGCAGGCGTATCTCGGTCCTTCCCGGAAACTGGGTACCCGTAGCGCCGTCTGTGCTACGCGCGGACGACGCTGTCGAGGGTCCCGTGTGCCTAGGCGGTCCCGGTGTATCGCCAGCAGCTGTCACTCTCCTTCCCGGAAAAGTCCGGGATCAGCAAGATTGTATCTGGGCTGAGCGGCATCGGTGAAGGCGGCTCGTTCGGTCGCGCGTGGGGTAGCAGTGGCCCGTGGATTCTGCGCCGCTCCTTCCTGGGCAGTGCGTCGTGCGGTGGCGGCCCTCTTGGCCTGCTCGACGGCAGCGGCCCTCCTGGCCTGCTCGCGTTCCTCGTACCGGGAGCCAACGACTCTCCGCTCGTACTCCTCTCGAGCCCGTCGCCGACGCTCCTCACTTCTTTTTCGGCTGTTCCAAGCGGCCCGTTGTAGTCGTCGCCGGATGGTTTGCGCGTTGGATCGTGAACAGGAACTCCCTGTCATCAAGGACTTATTGTTCTGTACACTCATCAATCCTGAAACGACCGAATACTTAGTGAACAACACGAACAAAATAAAGAGAAAAAAAGGTTAACCGACTTCTCAAGAAACGAGAAGGTGTAATTGTGATAAAGTCGCGGAAGAAAAACAAAGTAGTCAAAGATGGACTTTGAAAACTATTTATTAGGCTTGCGGAAGGAGGACAGAGCTTGCACCACTGACCTCCAGCAAATTCACAGCTGAACTGACTTGCGAGACTCGCACCTGGCTCTCGCTTGCCTTCGCACGGAGCTGCCTGTGGCAGAGGGGACGGCGTCGAGCCCGTTCATTGGCTGCGAGACCGACAACGGAGTCGCAATTAAGCGGTGGGGATTGTTAACCAAGGCCCCGCTGCCTCAGCCTCCGCGTGGCGACACTGCACTAACTTAAAACTAGTCATTTTCTTAGATTCTTAATTGCAAATTAAAAATATAAATTAATTATCAAAGTTTATGAAAATTTATTATAATGCTTATTTTTATCCTAACTTCTTTTTCTGAAGAAACCATAGAACTCAGGCGAGTGGAACGGCTGTTCGGTCTTTGTTATAATTAGTTCATTATTTATTCATTTTTTTTATTACAATTTCTTGAAGTTGAAATGAAACTCCGAAAAGCCATTATACTCTGCTCATTTTTATTCTTAAAATTGAATATTAACTTGTAAAAGAAACCTCAACGACAATATTAAAAGCAAAACTCCTCAAATTAATTAAATCTAATCGTTTTGATTGATTTACGTGTAGACATAAGAGCATGTATACACGTACATCAATCGGATGTTTAAGGTTATTATTTCCGCCCGAAGGGAGTTTGTTAATTGGATTTTTTATTTGAAAATTAAATTTTTTGGGACCCTGTTAGGCATTCTGCCCGAAAATTATTATTTCCTCAAAATTCATCACATTTCCTCGATTTGCCCGCAATGATCATAATTTGTAATGAACATTTTGGGAAGGTAATCAACTTCCGAAAATGTTAATCTCAAAACTTGGTTGAGCTCCCCGGCTGTACAATCTATGCGTCTGAGCGAGAAAGAGAGAAGGATGGAGGGAGAGAGGAATAGCGGTGGAAGGTAGGAAGGAGCTCACGTTGGGGGAAAAGAGACAGACGCTGGCGTACGTGACTGGCCTGAAGCAATGTTTTCATAAACACGGCTTTGTCACGTGTTCGCAGGCTTTCGTCGCTCAGCCGGGAAATTTTACGGCCATTAACAGGCCCGTCGAGGATGGTACGGAAGGGCCTTAATAAGCAATGACTCATTTAGAGTGGGCAAACTCGTCGTTTCGAATTCCGAAAATCGGCAATTCGTCACGCAGGACCTTCAACAACAACAACAAAGCAGATTAATTTTCTATCCAAAAAGTTGAATTTTCAACAAAACAGTGAAGTTTTCAAGCTAAAAGTTCGCATGTTTTGTAAATCAGTCAAGATACGTTTTCAACAAGAAAGTAAATTTTCAATTAAAAATTATAAATTTTCAATTAATTATTTGAATTTTCAACTAAAAACGATACATTTTCAACCAAAAATGAAATCATTAAATTCTCAATTTGAAAAATCAATTTCCAACAGAAAGGAACGATTTTGCAACTAATTTAATTGAATCAGAAAATATAATTTTTCAACGAAATAGATGAATCCTTGAACCAAAGAGATAAATTATCAACAAAAAAGAATAATATTCTACCTAGAAAGACGAATTATCAATACAATACATGATGACATTTTAGCAGATGAATTTTTAACCAAAAAGTTTAATTTTGGTCTAAAATATAAATTTTCTTTGTAGAAGATTCATGTTTCACCAAGCAAGAAGAATATTCAACAAAAGTCATCAGTTTTGAAACTCCAAGGACGAATCATCTACAAAATGGTCAAATTTTCAACTAGAAAAGATCAATTTTTATACCAAAAAAAGGTGAATCTTAAAAAATAAATTTTTAACAAAGTAGTC
Organism: Andricus grossulariae; assembly: GCA_011634705.1. Taxonomy (NCBI): domain Eukaryota; kingdom Metazoa; phylum Arthropoda; class Insecta; order Hymenoptera; family Cynipidae; genus Andricus; species Andricus grossulariae. The sequence goes on along the minus strand of JAABKJ010005698.1, from coordinate 14,215 downwards.
CCACTTCAAACAAAAAAGTTGAATTTTTAACCAAGACGACGAATTTTTAACCAAATAGTTGAATTTTCAACCCAGAAGTATGGGTTTTCTACAAAGAAGTTAATTTTATTCTCAATAGTTCAATTTTCAAATAAATAGTTTAATTTTCAAATAAATAGTGGACTCTTGAACTCAAAATATGAATTTTCAATAAAAAGGCGATCTTTAACACAAAGGTGGAACTTGAAAAAAAATGAATTTTCAACAAAATAGTTCAACTTCAAAAAAAGTAGTTGAATTTTCAACCCAAAAAGATCAATTTTCAACAAAATAAATGTTTTTTCAAATCAGATAAATTTTTAACCAGATTGTTGACTTTCCAACCCAAAAATATAGTTTCTTAAGTAAGATGTTAATTTTTTCCTGAATAATTTAATTTTCAAATTAATAGTTAAATTTTTTACCAAATATTTGAATTTTTAAACAAAATTCTGAATTTTCAATCAAGAAATATCAATTATCAAGCCAAAAAGAAAAATTTGCTACAAAACAGTTTAATTTCCAACCAAAAATTATGAACTTTCAACCAAATAGTTGAATTTTCAAGTAGAAAAAATCAATTTTCTAGTAAAAATATCAATTCTATACCAAAAATTAAATAATTCACTTATAGTTGAAAAATTAATTTCCAATAAAAAAAAGTTAATTTTCAACCAAGAAAATTAATATTCTACCAAAAAGTTGGGTTTCGAAATAAATACAGGTGTTTTCTACCAAATAGTTAAATTTTCAGCTCATGAAGCATAAATTTTGGACCAAAAATGGAATAGTAACATTTTTCGCTAAAAAGTAACCAAAAAGTTGAATTTTCCACCAAGAAGATTCATGTTCTAGGAAAAAGAAGAATTTTTAACAAAATAATTGAATTTGCAACTAAAAAGGATCAATTTTCAACCTAATAGTTGAATTGTTAACTATAAATAGTAAATCTTCAAACAAAAATGGAATAGGTAAATGTTCAGTTTAAAAGATTAATTTAAAACAAAAATTATTAACCAAACGTGATAAATTCCGAACCAAAAATATAATATTAGACTTTTTAACCAAAAAAATCTAACTTTTCAGTCATAAATACTTGAATTTTGTTATTGAGTTGTATTAATTCAGTTCACATTGAAAGGAAAGGTTTCTTGAAAACAGAGTAAAAAATAATAATTCTTTAAAAAGTGGGAAAAGAGAGTAACGTATATTTATGATCGGCCCCTAAATTGGAACCTCCTACTTCTGCATTTATAAAGTTTATTGATCAAACGAAATGCCTTTTTCCTATGAATATTTCAGTTCCTCAAACCCCACCTTACATTCTTCAACAGATCAAAGAATAATATTCTTAGAGATTTAAGTATGTCAAGAAGGCCAGAGGTTAAATTTCGCTTGAAAAAATTCTGAGGTACAAGGCATAGATATTATGCAGAATATCAGAAGAAGATCTTTTCAGAGAGTATAAGATTTCAGCCAAGATTAATTTTACAAGGAAATAACCTGCAGGATATTTTTCTCAATATTTCATGCTTTTTTGCAAGCTTCTAGCTTTTCACGGTATAATTAAAAATGTTGTAGGTAAGCGGTAAATTCTTATTGCGGTGAAATTATTTCCTCTTAAATTAATTTACTTGGCGAGAGAAATCCGCGTCTTTAGAATTGAAGAGAAGTCTTGTTTCGACCCAGAGAGCATTTTTACCGCAATATTCTCATTTTCTTCGAATAATCTCGTTCTCTCTATTCTTCATTTAATACACTTTTGCGAATGACTCGACGCTCGCTGTGATAACAAGGGGAGATTTCATTAGGACGTTTAGATTTTTACGCTCAGCAAACCTGAAAGGGAATTTCAAATCCTCTAAAGTTTAACGAAACAACTAGAAAAGACTCAATTTTTAATTAAAAATATTAATTTTCAACCAAACATGGAATAGGTATATTTTGAATTTAAAAAAACGAGTTGTCTACAAAACAGTTAAATGTTCAACCCGAAAATATGGGTTTTTAACCAAATTTAATTTTCTACCAGTTAGTTCAATTTTTAAATAAATAGTTTACTTTTTAAATCAATAGGTTAATTTTTAACCGGAAACGTGAATTTGCAATGAAAAGGTAAATTTTCAGCGACGGCATATTACAAGCAAACCGTTTAATTTTTAACTATTTTAAATTTAGATATTTTAGATTTAGAGTTTGGATTCAGGTTTACATTTTTACAACTATAAAATACTAGAAAAGACCAATTTTTTAATTCAAATTGAAATTTTCAACCAAAAATGGAATAGTCACATTTTCAGTTAGAAGAAAATAAATTTCAATCAAAAGTAAAACGAATTTTCAACCAAGAAGATTAATTTTCTACCAAAAAAAGATTAATTTTCCACAAAATACATGAATTTCGAAACAGAAAAGACGAATTATCTATAAAACAATTACATTATCAACCCTACAATAGTTTTTTTCAAGAAATAGTTAAATTTTTCACCAAATTATTCAATTCTCAACCACAAATATAAATTTTCAATAAATACGTCCATTTTCAACTCAAAAACATTCATTTTCTACCAAATAGTTGAATTTTCAACTTATAAAGAACAATATTTTTGCCGAAAGTGGAACACAAAAAAGACAAATTTCAGGCGAAAAGGTGAATCGTTAAACAAATGAATTTTTAACTAAGTAGTTCAACTTTAAACAAAACTATAATATTCTACCAAAAAGATTAATGTTCTACAAAAAAATACAAATTTTCAACCAAATACATGAATTTATAAAAAAGACAAATTATCTACAAAACGATTAAATTTTCAATTTTTTTTTACAATTGTTTTGTTACATTTAGATATAGTTACGTTTCCAGTTAAACGAAAATCATTTACAATAAAAAATAAAACAAATTTTTAACCAAGAAGATTAATTTTCGACCAGAAAGATTAATGTTCTACCAAAAAAGAAGAATCTCCAACAAAATACATGAATTTTAAAACTAAAAAGACGAATTGTCTACAAAACAGTTAAATTTTCAACCCGAAAGTATGGTTTTTTAATCAAATTTAATTTTTGACCATGTGGTTTAATTTTTGAATAAATAGTTACATTTTTATCTACATAGTTTAATTTTCAAATATTTTGAATGAAGATTTTTTAGATTTAGAGTTCAAATTCAGGTTTAGTTTTTTACAACTAGAAAATACTATAAAAGAATTGGAAAGACTAATTTTCAATTAACAATAATAATTTTCAATCAAAAATGAAATAGTCAGATTTGCAGATAAAAGAAAGTAATTTACAACGGAAAATAAAACGAATTTTCAACCAAGAAGATTCACTTTCTACCAAAAGTTTAATGTTCTACCAAAAAAGAAGAATCTTCAATAAAACACATGAATTTTGAAACTGAAAAGACGAATTATGTACAAAACAGTCAACTTTTCAACCCGAAAATATAGTTTTTCAATCAAATTTAATTTTCTACAAGGCAGTTCAATTTTTAAATAAATAGTTAAATTTTTAACTTGATAGTTTAATTTTCCGTGGAAAACATGAATTTGCAATAAAAAGGTAAATTTTCAGCGTAGAAACATTAATTTTCAAGCAAATAGTTGAATTTTTAAGTATTTCAAATTTAGATTCCTTACGTTTAGAGTTTGGATTCAGGTTTAGATTTTTACAACTAGAAAACACTAGAAAATACCAATTTTTAACCAAAAATGGAATAGTTACATTTTCAGTTAGAAGCAATTAAATTTTCAACCCAAAAATATTTTGTCTACAAAAGAGTTGAATTTTTCAACAAATAGTTAAGTTTTCAACCAAAAATATAAATTTCCAATAAGTACGTCTATTTTCAACCCAAAAACATGAATTTTCTACCAAATAGTTGGATTTTCAACTTATAAAGAACAATATTTTTACCAAAAATGGAATAGGTAAGTTTTCAGATTAAAAAATTAATTTTTAACCAAGTAATTCAAATTTGAACAAAGCAGTTGGATTTTGAACCGAAAAATATGATCTTTCATCAGAATATTTAAATTTTCAACCAATTAAATGAATTTTCCACAGAGAAGTTTCATGATCTATTGAAAACTACGAATATTCAACAAAATTCATGAATTTCCAAACTATAAAGATGAATTGTCGACAAAAAAGTTAAATTTTTCACCAAATAGTTGAATTTTCAACCAAAAATATAAATTTTCAATAAATACGTCTATTCTCAACCCAGAAACATGAATTTTCTACCAAATAATTGAATTTTGAGCTTATAAAGAACAATATTTTTGCCAAAAATTGAATAGTTAAGTTTTCAGATTAAAAAATTTTAAACAAGGCAGTTGAATTTTCAACCGAAAAATATCATTTTTTAACAGAGTATTTAAATTTTTAACCAATGAGATGAATTTTCCACAAAGAAGAAGTTACATGGTCTATTAACAACGACGAATATTCAACAAAATTTATGAATTACACAACTATAAAGATGAATTGTCAGCAAAAAAGTTGAATTTTCAACCCAAAAACATGAATTTTCAAACAAGAAAGTTTGATTTTCAACTACAAAAGATAAATTTTGAATTAAAAACATCAATTTACATCCAAAAATGGAATAGTTACATTTTCAGTTAAAAGAAAATAATTTACAACGAAAAAAAAAAACGAATTTTCCATCAAGAAGAATAATTTCGTACCAAAAAGATTAATTTTCCACCAAAAAAGACGAATTTTCAACCGAATACATGAATTTCGAAACAGAAAAGACAAATTATCTATGAAACAATTAAATTTTCAACCGAAAAATATGATTTTTCAACAGAATAATTAAATTTTTAAACAATTAGATGAATTTTCCACAATGAAATTTTATGATCTATCAAAAGTGACAACTATTTAACAATATTCGTGAATTTCAAAACTATACAGAATAATTTTCTGCACAAAAGTTGAATTTTGAACCCGAAAACATTAATTTTCAACCAAAAAAGATGAATTTCCAACTGCAAAAGATCGATTTTGAATTAAAACCATAAATTTACATCCAGGAATGGAATAGTTACATTTTCGGTTGAAAAAACTAATTCTCAACAACAAAATATCCGAATTTTCATTCAAGAAGATTAATTTATACCAAAAAGATTAATGTTGTACCAAAACGGAAAAAAATTTAACAAAATACATGAATTTTCAAACTAAAAAGATGAATTATCTACAAAACAGATAAATTTTCAACCTAAAAATATGTTTTTTTTTTACCTTTTTTCCTACCAAATGGTTCAATTTTTGAATAAAAAGTTTGATTTTTACCTAAATAGTTTAATTTCTAACCGAAAACATGAGTTTGCAATGAAAAGATAAATTTTCAACGAAGAAATATCAATTTTCAAAGCAAATAGTTCAATTTTTAACTATTTTAAATTTAGATTTTGATTTTTTAGAATTAGAGTTTGGATTCAGGTTTACATTTTTGCAACTAGAAGATACTAGAAAAGACCAATTTTTAATTTAAATACAAATTTTCAACGAAAAACGGAATAGTTACATTTTCAGTTAGAAGAACGTAATTCTGAACCAAAAATAAAACGAATTTTCAGCCAAGGAGATTAATTTTCTACCAAAAAAAGACGAATTTTCAACAAAATACATCAATTACGAAACAGAAAAGACGAATTATCAACAAAATAATTAAATTTTTGACCCAAAAATATAGTTTTCAACATAAATTATTCCAAATAAATTTTTAACCAAGTAGTTCAACTTAAAAAAGAACAGTTGAATTTTCAACTGGAATATATGATTTTTCAACAGAATATTCAAATTTTTAACCAATTAGATGAATTATTCACAAGGAAGTTTCATGATCTATCAAACACGACAAATATTTAAAAAATTCATGAATTTCAAAACTATAAATATGAATTTTTTACAAAAAAGTTGAATATTCAACCCAAAAACATGAATTTTCAACCAAAAAAGTTAAATTTTCAACTAGAAAAGACCATTTTTGAATTAAAAGCGTCAATTTGCATCTAAAAATGGAATAGTTATATTTTCAATTCAAAAAACTAATTCTCAAGCAAAAATAATCTGAATTTTAACAACAACAAACATTTTTAACTAAGAAGGTATTAATATTCTTGAAAAAGAAGATGAATTTTACATTTAATATTTTCTTCTTGTTTTACCTAAAAAGACAAATTATCTACAAGCCCGTTGAATTTTCAACCCAAATAAAAAATGATTTTCAACGAAAATGTCAATACTCTACCAAATAGTTTCATTTTCAAATGAGTAGTTTAATTTTTAACTACACCTAAAAATATGTCAATGTTCCGCCAAAAAGACAAACTTTCAACAAAATGCATGAATTTTGAAATTAAAAAGATGAATCGTCAACCCGAAAATATGTTTTTTGAAAAAAAGTTAAATTTCTACCAAATACTTCAATTCCTAAACAACTAGTTTAAAGAAAAAGAATTTTCCGAAAACATGAATTTTCAACCAGACAGTTGATTTTTAAACTAGAAAACATTAATTTTTAACTAAAAGTATAGATTTCCAATAAAAAATGGAATAGTTCCATTTTTAGTTTGAAAAAAATTATTTTTAACCAAAAAAGCAAATTTTTAAACAAGAAAACTGATTTTCTACCAAGAAGAATAATTTTTCATCGAAAAAAGACAAATTTTCAATAAAATACATACTTTTTTAAAGTCAAAAACAAATCATCTACAAAAAAGTTGAATTTTCAACCGGAAAATATGTGGTTTCTTTTTCAAAAAAATTTAATTTTCTACCAGATAGTTCAATTTTCAAATATATAGTTTAATTTTTAAGCAAATACTTCAATTTTCAACTAAAACTATGAATTTTCAATAAAAATTTCCGTTAAAATAACAACTATTACATTTTTCTTTGAAAATTATTGTTTCTTTATTGAAGATTCAGCTACTTACTTGAAAGTTGAACTAATTTGTCAGATATTAGTTTTCTTTGTTTGAACGTTCAAAATTTTAGTTTGAAATTCATCTCTTTGGTTAAATATTTAACTATTTGGTTGAAAACCCGCTTTTAATAGGATAATTAGTTTTTTTAAATAAAAATTTAAGAACTCAAGTTGAAGATTGATTATTTTTTGTTGAAAATTCATCTCTTTTGGTAGAAATTTGATCTGTGTGCTTAAAAATCCAACAATGTTTAGTCAAAAGTTAGCTATTTTGTGTTAATAAGTCTCATTTTTTTTAATTCTTTTTTTTGGTTAAAAAATTTATTATTTCTTGAAACATTTTATTGTTTTTTAGAATTTCCAACACTTTTGTCAGAAAGTCATTCTTTTTGGTTGATGACTTAACTATTGTATGGAAAATTTGCCATTTCATCTTAAGAATTCAACAAAACGGTTGAATTTTTTTTCTTTAGACTGAAGAATCTTTCTCGTTTAAAAATTCAACTCTTTTGAAGAAAATGTTTATTTTTGGTTAAAAATGCAGTTGTTTGGTTTGAAAAATTCAAAATTCTTTTTGTTTCATTGGATTTAACTGCTTTTCAATCAAAAATAAAATCAGTGATGGGTTAAAATATCAATTATTACATTTTTCGCTAAAAATAAATAGGTTATCAATGAAAATTCAATTACTTGCTTAAAAGTCGAACTACTTTATCAGAAACACGTTTGTTGGTTGAAAATTTGACTATTTGGCTAAAAATTCATGTATTTTATTGAAAATTCGTCTTTTTGGTTGAGAATTTAACTAAATGGTTCAGAGTGAAACTCCTTTGTTAAAAACAAATTTATTTTTTGTTGCAAATTTATGTACATAGTTCAGGGTTGAGCTCGTATGTTAAAAGTTAATTTTTTTGGTTCATGATTCATTATATTAATTGAAATTTCATTTCTCTGGTTGAAGATTAAACAATGTTGTGAAAATTCTTTCTTTTTATTGCAAATTCATAATTTTTAGATCAAAATTTAGCTATGGTTGAAAATTTATGTATTTTTTTGAAAATTCGTTTGTTTAGTTAAAATTTAATTTTTCAACTGAAAACTGAACTATTCCATCTTTGTTTTAAAATTTTCCTTCTTTGAAAGTTCAACTATATATTTTCAAATTGATCTTTTTTGCATGAAAAATCAACTATTTGTTTAATATTCATGTATTTTGTTAAAAATTCAACGATTTCTGTCAGTCCTAAGAAGTTTAAAATTTTCCGTAAGTTGGAGCTGGAAGTAGGTAAATCTAAAGAAACACATTTTGAAAGAAAAAACTAAATTTCCAGAGCCCTGAAAATAAAAATTTTCTAATACATTCCTTGTTTCAGAAATATTATTTCGTTCATGACTAAACTAAAATATATTGTAAGCAGAACTATAGACTGCATATTTTATATTAAAATTAATAAACCCAAAAAAATTGTTGCTCCCTTGAAATTTTTAGTTACATTAACTAAAAATTACTGAATTGTAACTGAATTTTCTGAAACATATGACTAAAGCTCTATGCAGTTGTTGCTGAAATTTTTGTAAAAATTAATTTACAATCTACAAAAGTGGATCATTATCATCTGAAGTTGATAATCAGAATGATATGCAATTGTTTGATATTCCGAGGCTTACTCTGAGAGCTTGGTTATATTAATTAAAAATTTAAAAAGCCCGAGAGATATCACAGGGATGAAAATTCATCATATTAAAAAAAATTTCTTTTTTTGAAAAGTAAACTCTATTTGAATTTCATTCTACTTGGAATCGTTATAATCTCGAAGAAGGAGGCTATGTGCAAATGTAAATACTGTCGATGGAATCTGCGGGGAAACAAGGAATTTTCGTGAAATTTCAGAGCCTCTGTGGATTAGCTCGGTCGCTTGTGCAATGTCAATTTTAAAACAGCAATTTACACAGCTATGCGAGAGGAATGTTGGAAGAATATGTAGGACTTTGAGTTTTCTATGGTTCAGATTCAACCCAGAATGTGTGCGAACTTTCGTATTCTCCGCTACGATTCCATGGCCATTCTATTTCATTACTAAATTTGAATAATTATTTATATTTATGGTTGATTCTGAACCAATCTACTTAGATTATTACATTTTCAAATAGGAAAAGAAATAATCCAAAAATTGTCATGTATTTCTAGCATTGCTAATATTTAACGCATTCTTCTTTACAAACTTTTAAATAAAAAGATTTCTTTCAACAAATTGAGGTAAAATTATTTAGACTCAATTAATAGAATTCTGAAAATATTCATAAGCAAACCCTGCAAATTATAACGAACAATGAGTTTAGTGTCTCTATTTGAAAAAATTTTAACCTTAAGATCAAAACGAAATCTATTTTATCATGAATAATTTTATGCAAAATGAGCATGAAAAAGATTCACAATTGAAAAAACATAATTCCAAACTATCTCACTTTTCAGCTCATTAGAGACAAAAATAACCAAATGAAAAAAGAGGATCATTCGTAGGAAAACTACAAGGTCTAATTAAAAAATTTTTAGGCAAGTTGAATAATCAAAACATAATACCTGCAATTGAAAAAAGACATATACATACACAAATACACAGAAAAATACATACACATACATATACATACATATGTATACTTTCCCTTCTAAAGATTACTATATCTAATATTGCATTCAGTAGTGAAAAAAGAAAAGTGAAAAAAGATATAAAAATTATTCTTTATGATACAAATAAATAAGTATTCAAAATTCTATCCCTTCAAAAAATTATTTGAAAAATTAAAACAAAAATGGTAACCATTAATTTCACGTGGATGGATATATACATGTCTTGTAATCCAATCAGTTTCACATGGTACATCACGACACTACTGTTGAAAGTCACAAACACAGTCTCGGAAAATTGAGAAAATTTTATTTAGATATATGTTAAAAATGAAAAACTTTTTTTATAAAATGAAAAATTTACCATGAAAATTACGTAGTAAAGTATTCAAGAACACGAGGCCAACTAAAGTTCCTTTCTGAAACGAAAACTCTCAATGCATAGCCAGATTTTTGAATAGTGATGCATATCGATCATTTTTGGACAAAATCGAGATTTGCTTAAAACATAGTTAGATGGAACTGAAATGTAATGGAGATCAAGAATTCGTAATGAAAACAGTCAATCGAGACGAGACGCTCATCTCGATTGAGTGATCGTTCATCTAGATGTGATGAGTATGGTGTTCAAGGTTTCGATTTAATCTGACGAGATTTTAGAAAAAAATTTAAATGATCGATATGCATCACTATAAATTATTGGAAATCCATTAAAAATTCCTTTGTAATCTTTTTTAAAATTCCCTGAAATGTTCAAAACCTTCGAAATCCCATTATGAAATCCTTTGAAATTCGTTAAATAATTGTAATAATTGTAAATATTACATTATTATATTACTTTTAAATTTAATTTAATTTAATTAATTATTATAATATATTATTATATATTAATTATGTTATTATAATTATTATATTATTTATATAAATGATAGATAATTATCTATCCGCTTAGATCCTTACATGAACTAACAAACTGCTCCTCTTATACCTTCCTCACGCTCTCAAACCCCTGCCCCTCACCCTCTCAAACCCGCCATCATTCTCATCCTCCCTATTTCTTACATCCCAACACTCTATTTTGATGAGTGAGTGGTAGATGGAATAGGAAACCTTGTGGAAGTGGATTGAGGGAATAAAATGAGAAGACGAATCGACGCGGTATGGATATAGTCGGTGTACATTAGTTTACAAATTGGAGGTTTAGGCTGAATAAAATAAGAATAATTAGAAAAGATAACGAAAAGTGAGGGACAGAGAGGAGAAAAGAGCTATGTCGACAGCGTGACGTAGGACGGGCATGAGGTGAATCGGCGTTAGGGGGGGGGGGGGTCTGAGGACAACAGGGAACTTTCATAAGTATTACTACTATTTGAGAAGTAGGCTATTTTTGTGCATACATTTTAAATATTTTCGTATAGAGATATCAAACAGTGGAATACCATTCTGATTATCGACTTCAGATCAAAATGGTCCACTTTTGCGAATCCAAAATTAATTTTCACATTACTTCATTTATATCTGTCGAATGAAAGTTGTACATTTTATTGAAAATCATAGATTAGCCGTGAACCATATAACATGCATAAAACTAAAGCAGGGATGTCATGACCAAATCATTTTCGTCTATAAATGCACATTTAAGCCTGAACTCCTAGCAGCCTTACAACTTCCTGGGACCAACAGAAAATATCTTAGAAATTTTCGAACTTCAGGTCGGGAAAAAACTTAAAATTTGTCTACATTATGATATGAATCTCTATTATTATCATTATACCAGTAAGCCATATCACTTTGGGGGTAAGCGTGGCTCAGTCGGTCAGAAAAGAAGTAATGTGGGGAGGAGGTATAGATTATTAGATTGATCGATAGAATTCCCGTGTTATTTATTTAAATAACACGTACGTTATGCAACACTGCTCCGACCTAGGTCAATCAATGATCAATCTCTCTAGCAATCACCCCAAGTGAAGAGCCTCACAAACTCATTATGTAAAGCTCCCCACTCGGGCCCATTAGTATCCAAGGTCTTTTGTTTCAGGCGTCATTCACACTACTGGCACTCTTTTTATAAATGATTTGTCGCCACACTTTTCTGTCGAGGCATACTTCTATAGCATCCTTCACGCCCATGCATTTTCTCATCCAAGCTCTTATGTTTCTATGGCTTCTTATGCCTCATTGAATTAGGGTCTCATTCACACATTCTAACCATTCCTTCCGCGGTCTTCCTCTGGGCACAATGCCATTTACTTAACCTTGATACACTGGTTTCGTCAATCGTTCATCCTTCATTCTCTCAACATGCCCAAGCCATCTTAACGAATTTCCATCACATATGTCTGCTAGTATTTCCCTTACATCGCATACTTTGAGGATATCTCATTCCTCACTTTGTCCATTAGTATTTTGCCGCATATCATGCGCAGGAATTTCATGTTAATCGCGTTAATTTCACTCTTATCCTTTTGTTGGTAGGTTCAGGTCTCGCTACCGTACAGAACAGTCTGTATAAATATATAATTATGTATTGCCCTTTTAGCTTTATTTGATACATTTTTACTTTTGATAATGAGTCCTGCTCAACCCAAAAAGCGCTGGTGTTAAATTTGTTGCAGCTCAAATGGCAACGGTCTCAAAATAAGAATTTCAGTCTTATTTTTGAACTCTTGAACGTAGGTGTTCATCTAAATTTTCATGTTCATCTAATTTTCAGGGAAAATTTATCACTTTAGACCGAATTTTGGATAATTTCGAGAGTCGTGGTGAGTTGAACCAAACTTCCACACACCTGATCACCTGTCAAAACAACTTTTTCGCTGTGCGCTATTTGATCTGATTAAATAGTAATAAGCAAATTAATTATAGTAACATATACCTAATTTTTTATTTTCCTTGATTTAACAGCACGTATTAGTGATTTAAAATTAGTTCAGCAATTCATACTACAATATGCAAATCTTAGGTTAGGCATCACCGTAATGACGTTCAAATTAAACCCGGTTATGTATCGACCAGCAAGCCAGCAAGTCATGACCATCTACATGCACATTGAAGCCTGAGTGTTCGAAGATATTCGGATTTGAGATTTTGACATTTGGGCAATTATGTACAAATCAATTTTTCTTTAAAAAAATGTATAAATATACAGTGTTATAATTAATTTTAGGAGGGTTTATTAGTAATACGTAGGGGTGTGCATCATTTTTGAAAACCGAAAGCCGATGGGTCCGTATTTTTTTCGATCGGGTCGAACCAGGGCGTGTTTCAGGTTCGCAAAAAAAATTTCAAATTCAACCCGATCCGACCTCATTTTGCACATCAATAGTAACAAGTATTAATTATATCTTACAGATCAACAATATAAAAAAAAGTGATATTTTTATTTTTTAACGCCATTGAATGCAAGCTCTAGACACCAAATTCAATCCCCTGATTTCAAAAAATAAATACTAGAACGATATATCTTTAGATACAAAGCAGTACTCGTTTTATAAATAAAAGTGTGTATGCAGAGGGAAAAGCTGCTTAATTTAATAATTTTTGTGTAGAATGAAATTTTCGAATGGTAAACTCAACTAAACTGAACATTCAAAAAGTTTACCTCACCAAAAAGATAATGAAGTAAATAGTTTTTCCCTCTATACATACACTTCTATTAAAAAAAAGAAGTACTGCTTCGTATTTAAAACATACTTAAAGCTGACTTGGGACGTTTTGGAGACGGTAATGGTCCAATCTGAAAGAAATGTACTATTTAGTGGTTTTTAAGCCGCTCTTTTTAAATTTGAAATTCAAATTAAAAACAAATAATAAGTGGGAGTTCCAATATGTTTGAACAATTTGAATAATTCCTTCTTGTTTTTTTACTATACAAGAGGCAATGTGTTAAAAACTTTTAAAAATTCACATATCATTGCGAAAGTACATTGTTTGATAACCTGAAAATTGTGGCGTGTAAGATAGTGGAGATTCATGAAAAATATGTTGTTTACAAGACTGTGAATAAATAATGGATCGCCGTACGATAAAACGTCACGAGAGTAATGAAGATAATTAAAAAAATTTCAAAATAATCAATTTTTTTAATGAGGCACGAGGAAAATGAGTATCAACTTAAGTGCTTAAAGAAGTATGTTTTTATTTTAAGGTTTCTCACTATCTGAATTAAAATTGGTAAAATTCAACTAATTGCTGGTGAAATTTTACAGATTCGATTAGCGAGAAGTGAGCTACTAAAAATGAGTACAAAATTACTAATTTAAGATAAAAAAAAACTAATTCAATAGTAGAAAACTCATTGCTTGATAAAAGGAAAATTATTTGTACTGAACATAATAATTTAAAAAGGTTATAAGAATGGAAAACATGAAAAACAGAAAAGTTCGATAAATTAATGCGATGGTGTTACATTCTTAACTCTATTGAAATAATAAGGTCCTATTGTGAAATTCTAAACGTGACGTAGCCTGTCTTCAATTTGAAAACATGACCTTCTGATTATTTGAAGAAAGATAAGAATTTGTTACAATCTTACAATTATAATGGCTCAAGGAAAGTCGCGTCTCCCAGAATTTGGGAAACAAACAAAATTTAAAATACTAAAGTTTGATTTTTTGTAACGGTGT
>JAABKJ010005697.1:0-22737 GCA_011634705.1 Andricus grossulariae | reverse complement strand
ACCAGCCGATGGCAATATCACGGCAAAGGAGGAAGAAAAACGGGCGAAATATCAAGCACTTCTTTTCGAGCTAAGCATGCTATACCAAGGCTACAAAGTCCATCTTGTAGTTCTCATAATAAGCTGTCTTAGAGGTATGAAAGCTTCATTTCTTAGCCAAGTCAACAAGATTCCGGCTTGCCAGCGTCAGGATCATTCCATCGCAAACCCGATGCAAAAGGCTGCTCTTCTGGGATCACTTAATCTGGTCCGTCAGCTCTGTTCCTCATAACATTCTACACAGATTGGTAGCTCTAAAAAAGTATCCAGAGGTGGAACCTTTATCTCCAACTGTCCCGTCTGCTGCGTAAGGTCATCCGCGGCTAGAGACCTGACTCCAAGGAACAGTGTTGCACGATGTTGTCTCGCGTAAAGTTCACGCTCTTGCTTACCTTCGAGGACAGAAGGAGCAGAAGTGGATGACGTACACGTTCCAGTTGCGTCGGGATTGGTTGCTTTAAGGAACTATGATCATAGCTTCCGAAGCCTCAAACATCTCTCATAAGCCTATTTGAAAAGAATTAAAATGTAAGTTATCCAGATATGATAGGATATTCTGTTTTGTAATCTTCAATTTTATATTTGTCAGATTCAAATTTATCTTAAGGATTTTCAATATGAACAAAATTTAATTACCACGTATCTGGTTATGCTCATCCAAATCATACTCAGTCCAACTTGAAAAAATAAAGAAACTAAGATAGCCGGGCCAAACTTTTCCACATATCTTTTATGATAAATCAAATTAAGAATATTTCATCCGTTGGCACTACTGCACACCACGGCCAGAGTGAGGCAAAAATGTTTCTCTGGACAAATCAATTTTTAACACATACTAATTGTTCGCTTTGGCTTTTTTTTAAATGAAAGCTTTTCAAATTTTAAAAAGATTTGTCTGTTTGCATTTTTTATAACAAATTTTGTTAAGTTTTCATTTAACAATAAAGCTGACATTTTTTTAACTTTTCAGAAGTACCAATTTTTTAAAGATTTTTAGAACGATTACAAAATGTCTATGTCTGGTCTAAAATAATAAGTTGATATATGAGCGTGAAGAAATGTAATGTTTTTGACGTTTCATATTCATTATACCGTTGACAAGGTACTGTACGCTGTGCAGTTAGCAAGTAAATGATGACACTGTTGAAAATGTTTGGGATTCTATAATATAAGTCTACAATAAAAGCGTAATGTAAAATTGCAAAGACGGTATTGTAAGTGAAACTGTAATACTTGTACTGTAAAGTTACAAATATTACAATATGGCGACTCTATGCGGTATTGTAAAATTGCAATACATTTGAAGTAAACTTACAATGCATGAAAGGCAACATTACAACATTAGCATTTGTAAACTATAATGCAATGCATTGAAAGTTTCAAGCAGACATTTTTAACAGTGTACGTATATAGTCAGTTATTCGGTAACTGAAGGCGACTGACAAATATGTTGACCACAGTTAAGTTTAGTACAATTTAAAAATTCATATTTCTGAAAGAGCAAGAGAAGAAGCAACCAATCACTGGAAGTAGAGGGGACTTACTAGTCACTTGCACGATGCATTCAGGCTTTAGTCTTTACGATCGAACGTGCTATAATACATATTTCGCGAGGCGCGTACCATTATACAAATTTGTATTGAGGAGAGACATTTTGCACCTCCCTATCCTATATAAAACCCATAATTAACCCTGGTAGTCGTCTTTACGTTCCAAGCCGTCCCGCTGTCAATTTGATCTTCGAACTACAAACCGCTTTATCTAAGTCGCGATACTTTTACATTACCGTGAAATAGTCAACAAAGTGCTGAGTTGTGAACAAAGTCCCTTCGGCTGGGGATTCGACCAACATTATTTTTGTGACCAGTCATAGGGATGCCTTCCCGCCCGCCACGAGACGTTAAAAAGGGGTAGGGATTTGACCCACATTATTTCTGTGTCTAGTTACAGGGGTTCCTTGCTCCCCCCCCCATGAGACGTTGGAAAAAGGGTAGTTGTTTGATCAACATTATTTCTGTGACCAGACATAGGTGTGCCTCACCGCAATAACAGTTTAAAATGTATTCGTTGTGTTTTTTGAAACATAAAATTAAAATTTGTATCGACTATATTAAGTTTCAACCCCTATCCGTGTTTGAAATGCACTATATTATGGACTGCAAAATTTATCAAATTTAGAAACTTAAAAAGGGGAATTTTTTTTAAATATACGTTACTGTGAATTCAGATCAATTAAAACGTATAACGTAGGACTGATTCACATAGCCTTATTGACGAGTCTAGTGAATCATTCCGGGACAAAACATAAAAAATCTAATTCTAATGCACTTAAAAATATGTATATTTTTTTCGTCAGTTTTTAAATGAGTTGTAAAACAAAAAAAAATCAACATTATCGACCCTAATGCCAATAAAAATATTTTCTCTACAATTCCATTAATTCCGTGAATTTGGTAAATTCCTTGAATTCCATTATTTCCTTGAATTTCTTGAATTCCATGAATTCCTTGAATTGCGTGAATTCCTTGAATTCCATAAATTTCGTGAGTTCCTTTAATACCATGAATTCCACGAATTCCGTGAATTCCATGAATTCATTGTATTACATGAATTCATTGTATTACATGAATTTCGTCAATTCAGTGAATTCCGTGAATTCCTTCAATTCCACGAATTCCGTGAATTCCATGAATTCATTGTATTACATGAATTCATTGTATTACATGAATTTCGTAAATTCAGTGAATTCCGTGAATTCCTTGAATTCCACGAATTCCGCGAATTCCTTGTGTCACGTCGGTAGTATGGAAAATAGGAAAAGAGAGAGACCAGTGTGCTGATTATGTCAGGCTGGTAAGACCCGACCAATTATTTGTTTGTGGGTTTGTGTGTCATTCATCAGCCCTACGCGGACCGTATCAGAGTTCAGTGTGTAAAGGAGCGATAGATAGTTGCTTCAAAAATTATTTTATTATAAGGAATAAGAACAGACTTAATAGTTACATCAAATAAACGTACATGTACCTTACTACGCTTGAAATAGCGAGAGTGAGTTGCTTGTTCGATTGGATCTCCGCTTATGACGTAAAACACCGACGAAGTTTTACCAGACAATAAATTGAATAAACCCGGAAGTAATTCAATAGTGAGTCCCTTTAAGAACGTTAACCCCGACGACTTTATCCAAAAAGTTACTCTGCAACGACCGAAAGGCTCAGCCTAAGGGACTTAGTCCAAGACTCGAACACGTTAACTATTTTAAATTGAACTTGAAAGTATGCGACCTAATCAGAGTGTTTGTTTCGGTCACAATGAGATAGAGGCCGTAACTTTATCAAACTGATTCGTTAATCGTAGATCCATGTGAACAGTATGACTGCCGAGAACGTAAGAAGATTGATAAAGGTGGCTCTGAGGTGTATATACTCTGGGTACAGGCCCTAAGTCACGTACAGTGGTAAACACGTGGTTTAGCACGCGCAGTAACAAAAATGCGGTATGGCACGTTCCTTTATAAATTAGCGAGATGTATTTGATACGCGCGATTCTCGATATTGAGTTTCATATGGCTCACGCGAGTGACTAACATTTCCGTCCTCCGCGACGGTCAGTGATCGCGCATCTCTCCTCTCGACCTTTCATGAATAAAGATTCTAAATGCTACTTATCTGTATTTCCATACATCTAGTCCGACACTGTTGATTACTGCATCGTCGGACTATATACATGTTCTTTCACTTACTATTTAGGTTTTACATTTGTGTTGTGAAATATATCATTAAAATTATTGTTTCAGTTTTTAGTCGCACGTATGTACTTATATTTCGATTTAACTTTGAACTTATTACTTTTTTAATTGTTTAGATTTCAAGTACATTCGCATGATAATGGATATAATTATAATTATTTCATAGCGGTAGAATCTGCAGTTACAGTTTCTCAATGATCGAGCATATGTTAACTTATCGGTATTATCTGAGTTCTTATCCCCTAATGATAACACTTCAAGTTTCTTGTGCTCTCTGTCTTACTGACCGTAGTGTAGTTATCATGCTTAGGTTGAAACGCAGGAAAGATCGGTAATGCTATTGGTTGTAGTTGATGGAGTTAGCCGGAAAGATTTCGGCTGAGGTAGGTTGCGCCTAGCTAGGCGTTACATCAAATTTTGTAAAATTTCTTGATGTGACACTTGAATTCCGTGAATTCCATGAATTCTTTAATTTCCTTGAATTCCTTGAATTGATTTAGTTGTTGACAGATGACGCTCTTTTCGAGCCTATTTTAATTCACAAATCGACCTTATTTTGTTAGATTGGTGAATCAAACTGAAGTGCAATTGTTTTGTTGCGTGAACTATTTTACTAACGAATTCAGCCCTGAATCGAAGTCTAGTTATTACAGTTGCAACAACCTTGCCGGCGCCGGCAAGGTTGCTAGTTGCTTGCGCCGGAAGCCTAGCGACTATGTTTTCTACAATAGCGAAACTTGAAGTAATTTTGGAACATCTCTTTAATGAGTTGATACACTGTCTTCATTTGAATTCAATTGACTATTTACACGCAGAAATTGATCACCCGTTGTGCTATTAAAAGTAAAGGATTTGCATGTTGTTATTTTCAAAAGTAAAGTACTCAGAAAAAGCGGACAAAACAGGCGTCTATATTATTTCGGCCGATAGTGTATAATTATTTATCATTTCAATCATAATTGCAATAATATTAATGTATTACAGTGTATATATTCATTATTTTTTTATCTGTTCATGAAATACTCACCTGATATTTTTTCGGTGTAAGCAAATACATCCCAAAAGTTTTTTTGTGAGATTTTTGTCGTCTTGAAGAGAACGGCGTTCTGACATTTCGGAATTATCATTTTTGTCCTTCAAGATATTTTTGAGTCGATACCTGCAGATTTATACATTATGACGGATCAAAAGAGGTAATCCACGACTCGTCCTTACACCTGCTTCAAGACGAGATCGTATGCAAGATCTGGCCATTGTGAACCCCCCGTGGTGACAGTAGGCAGTCCCCCACCACCAGCGCACCGTTACCCCTCTAGTCTTTTCCTCATTTGGCAAAAACTATATCAATAAAGTAATTGATTCTCAACTGGCGGAATGAGAAAGGAACTGTCATTTAGATTTTTTGTAGTGGATAAATTAATACTTGTTTGATTTGAATAATGT
Organism: Andricus grossulariae; assembly: GCA_011634705.1. Lineage (NCBI taxonomy): Eukaryota > Metazoa > Arthropoda > Insecta > Hymenoptera > Cynipidae > Andricus > Andricus grossulariae. The sequence goes on along the minus strand of JAABKJ010005697.1, from coordinate 17,507 downwards.
TCCTATATTTCGAATTAGGGAGTTCTAACATATTATCCATCGCTCGCAAATAGGGTGGTCTCTTCAAATCCAGGTTATTATTAATTTAGTGCATGAATTATGTCACGGATATAGGTTTTTCCGAGTAAGAAAAGGACTAGCGTGATAACAGTCCCATTGTGGTGAGTGACTGCCTGTCGTCAACACGGGTTGGGGGTGCACAATGGTCAGCCTGTATGTACGATCTCGTCCGGAAACATGTATAAAAACGAGTCATGGATTGCCCACAGAAGTAATAAAATAGGATTGCAAGTAGTATTTTTTTCATAAAATAGAATTTCTTACCGAAGAATTGCCAACATTCCACAAAGATGTTCGGTGTACACTACATACATTGTATCAGTAGTTGACAATCTTGTTGCATTTAATACAGTTATCAACTGTTATGAAGTGTAATATGGTAGTAATATGTATCCTTATCAACTAAATAGTTTGATTTTTAAGTCCTTCTTAACCTTGTCTCATTCAAAGGTTTTATAATGTTAAGAAGTTGCGGCGTGTAAGCAGTAAATGAAAATAAAATCGTTGTGATCTACACGAAAACTATAAAATAATACAGTTTTTTTCAATCTGTAATTACACATCAGGGTGCCTCATGAAATACTTTTCTTAAATTCTGTAAAACCTTAGGTCGAAAATTTCTTTCTTTTGGTAAAAAATGATTCCCCATTATGCCAAAAATTCGATTTTCAAAACTTTTCATATTTTAATTCATCTGAAACTTTAACTATCCCTTCTAATAGAATGCAGCAAATTATTTTTCAGGGTACCGTGTGATCTACAAAATTAAAAAACAGTTTTTTTTTATTTAAAAATCAATCCATTCTTGCTGAAGGAGTTAACTTATTTTTTATATTTACTAGCATTAATAATTCTTCATTTTCTGTGAAGGTTATATAATTGTAATCTTTCAATGATGCTTAGGAAAATTGAAACAGAGTTTTAAAGCTTAACCACACGTCAAATTAAAATTTCAAAACAAAAAGTTCCTTCACAACCAAATATTTTGTTTAATTGTCAACTGAAAAGATTAAGTCTTCGAGAAAAATGCCATAATAGTTCAATTTCTACCCGAAGTATGTTATATTAATTCAATAACAGTTAAATTTAACTAAAAAAATAAGAATTTTTAACAAAACAGTTATATTTTCAACTACAAGAAAAGAAAACATTTCTCAGTCAAAAACGAAAAAAAATTTCAAAAAATTTTCAAATCGAGTGGAAGATCAATTTTTAATACAAATTATAAATTTCGAATTACTATTTATTTTTTATGTTCAGTCATTCATTTGTTTTCAGGTTGATATAAATATAAGTTTTGCAGAATTCTTGAGAAAAATTAAAATAAAAAAATTACTTGATTTTTCAATTAAATATAAAAAATAAAAGTATCGCATCAATTTTTTAGGTTAAAAAAATATATATCTTTGAATAGTAGAACAAGTGTTTCTTAAAACGTTTCCGAAATATAGTAGAAATTGTTGTGAATAAAGTACGAAATATTTCCTGAAAGTTTCATAATTTGAAAAAAATGGAAGACTTTGGCTTCGTCATCTCAACTTTATCATAAAATAACGACTTTAAAGTTGGTACTACTAATTCTAAATTTTTTTTATAACGAAGAAAATTTGAGGGTCATGTAGCACTTTGATTAAGAATTCTCGGCACTGCACAAGATGGTATTGTTGAAATTGAATGAATAGAAAATAAAAAATTTCAAATAGTCGAATTTTTAGCATAGAACCCCGCATAGTGACCTCTTAATATTTTGTTTAAATCTGGAATGAATAGTGGATCATTTTCTCGCAAAGAAGAAAATAAATTTTCGAGTCAAAGTTTAAGAAAATTAAAAAAAAAAAAAGAATTTCATAAGGCACCCTGTTATACGTACATTTTATATCGTTAAGTTAAATTTGTTATGTTACAAGCGTCCAAATCAAAACTTCTAAAAATATAAGACTTGCCACTTACCTACGAATATCAATGATAACTTTCTTCCTGTAATAGCACATTCTTTTAAGATACTAACTTCTGGTCCGGACACCAATTTCCAGTCTGATTTTATTTCATCCAAAAGGCATTTTCTCTGCCAAGGCCAATTTCCTCCATATAAATTCAAAAACAATATTAAAAAATTAAATAAAGTTTCGGAAAAACTTTACCTATTATGAATTAATGATAAAATTCAATAATTTTGATAAACACATTGTAGATACAAAGATAGCTGTAAAAATCTTAATCAAGTCATTAAAATTACTTGAATTTACACCAAAATTCTGCCAATGACGTAATTTTTTTAATTAAAATACAAGCTCAATTATTCTGAACAAAATTGTGCGAAATTCCAAGTCTTAAGCGTAAGATCTACAGAATAAACATTTTAGTAATGATTTCTGATTACGAGTGTGGAAAGAAAATTGATAGCAGTAAAAAGAGTGGAAATAATTATCCTTTGATATGTCTTTACTGATAAGGCCATTGTTCAATGCAGGACATTAATACTTTCTTGAGTCTAAAATAACTTGTGTCGAAGATGTCCATCGTTCGAAGGTTTTGATCTGACTGAGGCTCGCATTTGCTACAATATCAAGAAAATTTGCACATACATAGCTCGGGAAAATATTCATGAGAATCCTCCTCTGAAGTGCAATTAATGGGTGACTTTACTATGCCATGCAAGTCCCTTTCGACGAACTCGTGAAATTAATGCGTCATAAAAGGGATATAATAACACACTTGGTTTCGTTCGCTCGTATTTCTTGGAGACATTTTAAAATATTTACGAATCTATACATTTTGAGAACCTTATTATAAGCACCTATAGGTGAAAATTTATTTCTGTGAATAGACACAAGAAGTCGCGAAGGGTTCATATTGATTAATGGATAGTTAGATGTATCCTGAAATACTATAACTGCAGTAGATTTTCATTTATCAAATCTTTTATTTGAAGTAAATCTCTCTCTTTAAACTCTACGTAGAGTAGCGTTGCATTTCTTTAAATAAAATTTGTTCAAAAGTTTAGTAGTGAAATTTGCATAGAAAATTATTATAATTAACGGAAGGTGTAGATTAGGGCGAAGTGAAAATGCTCAAATGAGTAAAAACGCTTAGGCCTAGAGAAAGAATTTTTCATTGTTACATCCCATTAAAAAGAAAAAAATAATATTTGAAATTTGTTAATATCTTCTGTTCGGTATTTCAATTGAAAAATCTAAATGTTTTAAAACTCGAAAAAAAATTCCTACTGGTTCAAAAAATTTGACAAAGAGCATAGTAGAACAAGCATGTCCGTACTGCAATAAGTTGACATTGATACAAGAATGAATTTCATAAAAGTTGTTGATTCTCGCGCAACGCGCTCGATACTGTATTTACCTTGCGCTACGCGCTCGGTCTTTGTATTCCCCCCACATTTGTGCATAGACATTTTAAAATAAAGGTCAAATCATCGACAACTGCAATTTGGTGATTGTGAATTCTCTTTTCGTTAAAGCTCCTTCGTTCTTAACGAACACAGTCTTATCACGTACCTCCTGCTTGCAACTCGATTTTGTCCAAAATGCAAAAATTTCTGTACCTCGGCCTGGGATTGCTTATTTATATATTGCAAAATAAGGTATATATTTTATTTATCATGATGACTTCAGTATTTCTTCCGTATTTTGCATCAAATTTCACCATTAGCTACCCTGCAAATTTCACATTATTTTAATATATGTATAATATTACAATTCATCATATGCATTGGTATTAAAACAGACGTATTGTCACTCCGACCCAGGTTGCTGATCAATCTCTCTAGTGATTACCCCACGTGAAGATCCTCACAAAATTTGTATGTGTCCCCACTTGAGCCCACTAGTATCCTAGGTCTTTTTTCCAGGCGTCATTCACTCTAATCACATTCTTTTTATACACTATTTGTCGCCCTACTTTTCTGTCCTGGCATACTACTCAGGCTTCCTTCACGTCCATGCATTCTCTCATGCACGCTCTCGTGTTTCTATGGCTTCTTATGTCTCTTCGGATTAATGTCTCATCGATTATTGAAAAATGATTTTAATCGACATTTTTCGTAATGGCAGTCGGTTTTCTGTGTTATAAGTCTAAGTCTAACTGTTCTGGGAGTTGCAAGTATAAATATAAAATATTTATATTTACAATGAATGATTGTTGTGTAATTTCAAGGTAATAATATTACTGTTTTTTACGTAATAATGGACAATTAATGTATCCATATTTTTCATTGAAATGTTTGTGAGGTATAAAAAACAAGTGGTACCGCACGGCAGTTCCGGTACACTGGTTTATTTTTTTTTCTTGCTAAAGTGCAAAAATAAAATACAGATTTAAATTATCAAAGGATTCATGATTTAAAATAATAGATCAATTTAACCAAATAAATAAAGAAGGTATTAATCATGCATTTTATCCTTAATTGAAACGATTTCAATATTTCAAAAATTCTCTTGGAAGAAATATAAAAAATGAATTAGGCACTGTATTTTAATAAGAAATATCGAACATTTTGTTTTAAATTGAAACGATATTTTTATGTTTTTTTTTCATCTTAGAAATATGAATAATTAAATAAGAGCTATGTATTTTAATAAAAAATATCGAAAATTTTATCCTCAAATGAAAATATTTCTTCATTTTTGAAAATTCATGTGTAGAAATATAGAAAATCAAATAAGAACTATATTTATTCCAATAAGAAATATTAAACATTTTATCTTGAACTGAAACAATATCTTTATCTTAAAAAAACTTTTAGTACAAATAATTAAAAAAGTGAATAATAACTATGTATTTTATTGAAAAATATTGCACATTTTATCGTAAAATGAAACGATGTCTTTATCCCAAAAAAATAGTTTCGTAGAAATATAAAAAAGCTGAATAAGAATGATGTATTTTAATAAAAACTATAGATTTTCATAAAAAATATGAAAAATCTCCTCTTAAACTGAAACGATATCTTTATTTAAGAAAATTCTTTCGGAGAAATATAAAAAATTCAATTGCAACTATACCTACTCAATTTTTTGTTGTTTAGATTTTAAATATTATTCTAATTAATTAATCATTCGATAATTTTAATATGTAATTTATTTTTATACTTTATTAAAAATCATAATCTGTTAGTTTCACTCATTTGAACACAATTTTTATGAAGTGTAACAAGTTTTGGTCTTTACTGAGAACTTTTTGAACATTTCTTTTGTATAGAGCAAATATAAGAAACCAAGGCTGAAGAAAGGTGCCCTTCCCTTCCAATTTCCTGGATGTGCAAAGTATATTTCCAAGTCCATCCTTCCTATACGCAAATCACCGCTCGAAAGAAAATTAGCTTCAAGTGTCAGAAATGAAACGGTTGAAAAACGTCGTATGATAGAAGTGGAGAAACATTCAGGTTCCGTCAATCCTTTAGACTCCATAAAAAATTTCGAAAATCAATCCTTCGCCTTTCATACACCTGGCACTTCGTCTTGTGATGATAACGTCTTTAAAATGATTCTAGAAATCAAGAGTTAAATTTCTTTTCTAATTTCTTGGTCTAGACAAAATGTGTTGCTAGAATATCAAAATGTACAATTTAGCCAACAGATTGAGATAAAAGTTCAGGGTGATAAAATTAAAAACATCTGCAGGAAATCAGTAATCTTGATACAGGATCTCACAGTACAAGTTAATATTTCTGGAAGGATGATAGACCTGGAAAAATTTGTTGAAAAAAAAAAATTTTCAACAGTCAAGACGTGGAAAATATCTTAAAAGTTGTAGATAAACATGTTGTCTGCAAAGAATGCAAAATTCCTGAAAAATGGGATTTCATACATTTTCCTGTGATAGATCGTTTTAAAGAAGGCACATACCGCCACAAAATGTGTTCGATGCTCTTGCCTGAAAACAATTTAAAGGAAGACTCCTGTGATTACTGCTCAAAAGGCAGAAAGACTCTTTTACAGAAAAGTATACGAGTTCACAAGAGCAAGAAACAACGCATTGACCTTTCTAGCCTCAAATCGATTGAACGAGCTAATGCAAGAATACTTCAAAAACGAAGTGAAGCTTCGAAAAGATCTTTGTCTCTTGCTAGGTCTCGTGAAAATGTTTATAAGACTAAGTTTGGAAAAGCGGAACAAGCAATGTCCCAAATGGAGAGAAAACTTCTAGCTCTAATTCTTCATTAAAAAACTATACCATCAAATGAGCAACTTGTAATAAACGAAATCTTGGAAGCCTCTGAGCACAAAAATCGAATTTTTGGTTTTTATTTTACTTTTTAATTTTTTTAACTTGATCCTGTTGAAAACGAATATTGTACTTTGAAGTATAGTTTTGCAGGTATTTGTCTATGATAAAAGCTCCATGTGGATTCGATCCTGATTATTTTGAAGCACTTCAGAAATATTTTGTATCGTACCTGAAATTATAAGAGACGTATTACTTCTAGCTGATGAGATAGGAACTCGTAAGGGATTATTGTTGGATGTGAAAACGGTGTCTTACAAGGGACTTCAAGATTTCGGAGATGGCAAAACTGCTGACATGAGTCAACAAGCAGGTCATGGTCTTTTTTTTATGTGTCAGTCTTTGGCTGGTGACAGTTCTGTGACAGTAACTGTGTTTGCTTCAAAAGAGCCAACTGATTGCACTCAATTATCAATCATTATATGTAATTAAATGTATAGATGCACGGTACAGGGCGTTGTCGCCGATAGTGCTAGTCCAAATCGAAGATTTTGGAGAGAAGTTGGTTGCAGTGGAAAGCTTGGAAACTTTAAGAATTGGTTTATCACCCCAACTGTCAATAACCGAAAAGTTTTCGAATTCTCCGACACTAGCCACCTCATCAAAACCGTTCGGTATAGACTGTTCAATAATAAAACACTCAAGGTTTTAAATAATTATTTTCTTAAACAAAATGAACTTTAACTTTTAATAATTTGATATTTTAAATTTCAGATTTAGCCAGACAAACCTGATGTACAGTGGCATCATTTACAGCTGGTTCATAAACACGATGAGGAACGGGTTGGATATTTGAAGATCTGTCCGAGAATCACTCCAGATCATTTATATCCGCATTCACTTTCGAAAAAGAGAATGCATTTAGCTTTGCAGGTAATTTTATTGAAATATGTATTTCATAAAATTGAAATAAAATAAATAACACTTCATTTATTTTATTTTAGATTTGGAGCGAGTCTACGGCCAACGGTTTGAAAAAATACCGTACATATTTCGACGATTTGAAAGATTTTGAGGAGACAACCTTATTTTGTGAAAGAATCGACAGATTTTTTTATTCCTCAAATAGGTTCGAAATAGAATTGACACTGAACTCTGAAGATTGGAAGGTTCGTATTTTATTTTCATTTCATTAGCTTTGCTTCACGAATATTTGTACACTTTATTGCTAACTTTGTTTTGTTACAGATCATATGAGATAGTATTAAGTGGCTTGATTCCTGAAAGAAAAAAGTCAGACATGAATTTTCGTCGGTATCTCATTTTTTGATTGATCAGACAGCCCACGGTTTGAAAATAACTTTGCATTCAGTTTTGGACATAACTACAGATTTGATTAAAAACTACATATTTGAAACGTTTTGACGGAGAGAATAGGCCCGGATCCTTTAGAGGTATTTAATTTCTTTAACTTTTCATTCGTTAAGTATTCCATTTAAATAATTAAAAGAATGTTTTCAGAGATTTCACTAGAATTCAAACTTTTGAAATATTTTTAATTAATTTCGCTTTTGTTTATTCATTTCGCTTTTGTTTATTCATTTCGCAGAGGTTCTTTGGCACAGTAAGATTATCATGTTGAAGCAACGACCATCCCTCTACTCCTAAATTCCGTCAAATTCATAAAATTCTGTCTGTGTTTAGTATGTTAGAGCCTCAGAAACTGGGTAACTGATCCACCTAAGCTATTATTTAATATGTCAAGATTCGATGGAATCTTTAAAAGCAAAGAAAATGTTGCACTTGAAAATGTTAGACATAAATTGAGTTCTATAATTGAACACGAAGATGGAGATTTTTCTGATTTTATCGATCCAAGTTACGATGAGTACAACTCAGACCCAGTTCAGGTATATCAAATATTAGAATCTTTTCTTTAGCAGAAAGTTTGAAATCGCTTTTTAGTCTAGGAGCCAGGGGGGTGTCGTGGCCGATAGGGGTAACGGGCTCCACTCAAGTATTTTTATGTATTTTGACCCACTGACCTCGAATTTCGAGGGTGGCTTGTCTAAAAATCAACGGTTAATTAGTTATAACCAATTTAAATGTTTAAACCGCTATAAATAGTTTATTATCAGACCTACCAATATTCTATTCACGGCCATACATACCTTATCTCTTGCAGAACAAGTATGTTCTTTCATATTTGAAAAATGTTTGATGGAAGTCGAGATATCCTGATTTTCCTTAATTTTGGTAAGTCTAATAATAAACTATTTATAGCGGTTTAAACATTTAAATTGAACAACACGGCCGTTTGAATAAATGATTCGATTCAATAATTAATGGCCTGATGTTAGACAAAACATTTGAATACCCATGTGCTGAACACAGCTGTGACTTTCTTGTGTACAATTGTAACTAAAATAATAGCCTCATTTACACCAATTTCAATTAGGCTTGTCGCACGTAATAAAAGAGGTAGGCTTGTTTTTTCAAGTTAATTTGAAATGCTCTTTATTCCTTTCTCAAATTATTTGAAGGGTACTTTATATTATGTAGATTAGATTAAATTTTGGGCCATTAACCATGAGTTATTCAGAAATTCACAGTGAACTCTTCAAGGTTCATCATGAGTTCTTTAGAATTCTTTAGGATTTACTATGGACTATTGGAATTTACAAACTAAAATTTAAAATTCACAATGTCTTCTTCATAACTCATATTTACTTTAAATTCCTTAATGTCCTCGGACTTCATCTTAAATTATTTGAATTCATTGACTTTTTGAAATTCACCATAAATTGTTGTAAATTCCCTTGAAATTTGTGGAATCTTGCTTGAATTCTTCGCAAGTTTTAAATACAGAATTATTAAACAGATCTTACTAATTCATCTTGAATTGCTTGGGATTCTTTAGAATTTACTAAGAATTCTGAAAAATTTACTATGGATTCTTGAAAATTACAATTAAAACTTTAAAAGTCACCCTAAAGTCATTGGACTTCACAACAAACTTTCCTGAATTCACTACAAGTTGATTGAAATTCTTTGTAACTCATCATAAATTCTTTGGAAATTTTCGAAATTATTTTCAAAATATTTATAATTTCTCTAAATTTGCCTGTAATTTCTAGAACTTACTAGAAACGGTATGAAATTCTTTGAAATTCACCTTAAATTCACAATTAATTTGTTGAAATAGCAAATAACATCCTTTGACCTTCCAGCAAACAAGTGAGTCCTTCACCTTCCTTCCCTTCCATATAGTTTTTAATTTTCTTTCCTTTAATTTTTACCTTTTCCTATTCTTCTTATTCCTATAACCCAAGAGAACGAGTCTTCTCGAGTCCTAGTCTCCGGACCTATTGGTGCTAAACCCGTTCTTTTACCCAGCACCCCGATGCCTACGTCAGGATCCGCATTATATAAACTTTTCCAGTACAGCACTGACAACATTTTGGGCAAGCAGCTGTCTTCTTAGTGGGAATGCAGCGCCACCAAGGCTGTTGGTTCAGCGGTCACACCACATTTGAGTAAGTGATAGTGCCAAGCATGTGAGCAGATCTTCTCCCGCGTGTTGGGAACGCTGCAGTCCCACAAAAGAGAAAGCAATTACACCACGGGTCTAGAAATGTATTTTCGCGGAAAAATTGAGCTGCAGGTCGCTTTTGAGTTTTGTTATCCTGTAAACAATTAAGTACACCAAAAATCAATAATAGAAAATACCTTGACACAAATATAATGGAATTGAATTGTTTAACAGACATTTTATTGACATAAAAGAATGGCTTAAACTAATATACATCTATCGAATTTTTACGAGATAAATATTTTGTCGACATAAAAAATAAATTCAAAATACTTGACAATATTATTTCAAGTAAAAAAAAATATTTTAACATAAAAATTCATGATTCTTATTAACAAATTATACAAACAATGGTTTTATAGTCCTATCTTCTTACGGACGAAAATAATTTTTTGCACCAAGTTGGTGGGAATGACTATGATTTTTTCAAACCGAAAGTTTTATTCTAATTCAAAAAGTTTATTTTTCATAACAATTTGTATGAACAATTCTGCTATGTATTCGTATATTCTCACAGAGATACAATTATTTTGTCTGTTAAAAACATTCTGCGAATGACTTTATGTTGTTACCTGCCGATCTTATAAAATAGTTTCAATCTAATTGAACAATTTCAATTTTTTCCACGAAGATGGAAATTATGTCAATAATTATATTTATTATCATTAGGTGTAACACATAGACAGTTGCTTATATAATTTCTTAAGAACGATTGAAATTATTAGCTCAGGATAAACGTTTTGGCTCGAATGGCATCATAAAGCCATTCACAGCAATTTTTTTGTGAAAAAATAATGTTTATAATTTGAAAATAAAATGCAGTGTCTATAGGTTCACCGAAATTCGATTAGCGCTTAGGAAATATTTTCGGTGTACCCAGGAGAAACTGGAAAGGACACTCATAGGTTAACCGAAATACGGTGCCTCGACACTTCGTTCTAACAACAGCCACTTATAGTACATTTTATGTCTTTTTTATGAATGAAGGATAAATAATTTTCAACTTTAGGTGAAAAATAATCTTTTATTTATAAATCGATTGTGATACAATTGTTCAAAACAATGAAAGTATAGGTAATTATACAAATGTGAAACCATCATAAAAAAATTCCTGACACTTGTTAAAAATTATTACATTTTTGAAACAGCAAAAGATATAATCGAACCAACCATACATATCCCAAATTGCTAATATTTAAAAACATCATTGGTACAGTTATTAAATAAACATAGATTTCTTTTGACAAATTGAAATGAAAGGTGAGAAAAATTCACAAATCAAAATTAGATTTTTAAACTACCTCCTTTTTCGGATCATTGGAGACAAATACATAAAAAACGAAAATAAAGGAGAAAAGGGAAGAGTCAGGCAAAACCAACAGTAGGCATACATTTTTCAAAGATATATTGTTTTATTCTATATAATATGTTGTGTGTGGAAGTTGCACAGGACTCAATCGAAACAATTTGAAAAATCATCGAACTCACGACGACCGTAGAGATTGAGAATTTTTTCAATAAAAGTGGAGATTGAGATGTATTTTAAGTGTCTAATTGGAAAAATATACTGATTACCCTGAGGAAAATACGCATCATAGCGTTCCTATTGAAATTCAGCATACGAGATTGGAAACTTACCAACAAAGCGAAACGTTTTTTACTACACCAGTTTCTACGAAGCCCACAAGTGAAGGCACTTGCTGCCCTCTTCATGAACTAGTTTTTAGCGGTATACTTTTTGATTATATTATAGGAATCGGATCCACAGAACTTTATACCAGAAAATTTAAAAATTATCAAATTCACGTCATATTACCTGAAAACGGGAAAACCTTCAAAATAAACGTCAGTGCAGTTTATTACTATATCTATAAACCGTAACGTGTTGTAATGAAATGCATATTGTGCTTCGTAATTGATAAACAGGGTGCAATTATTGGCAAATCTGATTGTTTTAAGAATTTGGTTTTGTGTTTTTTTCGATGAACAATATAAGCGAGATGATGGTCATCGAAAGTGATTCCTTAAAAATCATGACATAAAAAACATCATATGTAACATACACTTCAATCTGATTATAATATTCGGCGTGTTTCGCAAATTCTGACTCATCAAAGTGAGATTTTGCTTCAGAATGCGACTGATCTTATTACTTGCGGAGAAGTTACAATATCCAAAATTTGTCTTAGGTATTTATGAAGTTCCCAACTGACGTCGTTTTCAGGAATCAAGTCGTCAATAATGAGACCAAAGTATCGCACAAGGCAAAGCATCTCAGATGCAGACACCTTCAAATTCAATCTATTTTTCAATCTATTTATTGAGATTATTGGAGGAACATTAGAATCTGTTGGACAGTATTCAAAAATTTGTATACGAGCATTTAAAACTTTCAGCTTGAAATACTATCTCCAAAAATAAACTTGTATATTATTGACCGCATAAGATATACGCATATGCCCTCCAAAAGGTCGTGCATCATGTCCACAAAAATATTTTTCGCGATGTGAAAATTATTCATTTCATTAAATATGCACGGTTCTTTAATACCAGTTGTCGATGCATCTGGTGCCTTGACATCTTGTTCGTTATTTGTGGGTGTTCTCAATTTGGTTTCATCTTCTACTGCCAGCATTGCAGATTCTGAGGACGAAATTTCACATATCCTACAGAAATAGTTGGCGTCGAAAGATTCTAACAGACAGAATATACTATTAAGACGCAGCTTATCACCTAGGAGTTAAAATAATCAAAATTTCACGCGCCGCAAGATGCCATCGACTTCGATGAATATTCCTTCGCTTTGAAGGTAGTTAATTTCTTGGACCATTTTCCTGAAAATCGTTTCATTTGAGCACTTCTTTTCATCCTCACTGTGTACTAAGGTTGTTAGGAATAGGCTATGCAATCGGGATTCTATATGCGGTGGAAGAAAAGCAATAGAAGCGTAAACAGCACCGAATTTTCTAACACCAGCATGTCTGCCTAACGGGTTTCTCGTCTCAAGGTCGTCATAGAACAAAAATAGAGGCAGAAAGACATCGCCAACAATTTTGGAATAATTTTCCCGCCACAAATCACCTTGCATTACATTAGAAATAATATAAGATGCTTTCCCCAACCTTACAATATAATTCAATATTTGCTTGAACATTCCCGGTCCCAGGTGGAAATATTATATATATTTTATATATAGTGTGAACTATCATATAATAATATTCACTTGTTTCATACATTTTATACATAAAACAAATAAATATTATATACATATAATACTTCACACTATATATAAACTATATATAATATTTCCGCATGAAGTATTTCTAAAAATAATTTTCAAGTTTTCCGGAGAGGAATATGCATTGCGTAAACGTTTTCGGATACAAAAAGTAATTCATTTCCAAAAATTTTATCCACAAATGTTTCTCCAATTTTAAGTTTTTCAGGTTCCATAAATCCCTTATTTCTTAAAATATCAAATCTTTTAGATTCGGTAGATACGTGTTCGACAACTAAACTGTACTGGCGGAAGCATTTTTCTATCTCGCGTTAAGAATTGTCTGAGACATTAATTACTTTCAATATTCGTATAATATGGGGTTTTACCCTTGGCAGGTACACACTTCGAATAAAATCATCCATGTAGTCTATTACAAGTGGAACGATTTTTTTCCGAAGACGAGGATATCCGTACAGTGCCGAAATGAAAGTCAAAATATGACCTAGCATTCTTATGGGATCCATATTTGCGAATTTGCGTGATATCTGCCAAATTTTTCGAAGCACACAAAAAACGTTATAGTGAATTTGCGATGTAGAAAACGAGCGATTTCGAAAGGGAGGGAAAACGAGAGAGAGAGCGAGAACGTGGCCAGATTATGAGACGTTTTCCCTATAACTTATATAAATCTTAACACTTAGAGGCTCATACATTTATAGGCTTTTATATGCATCTAAAACGAATGCAACATGTTTGATTACTTAAAAGCTACACTTTTCGTAATATCACAGATTCGATCTTTTTTTAATTTGCACGATAAGCTTTTTCACGACCGCAAAACTTTTGTATGGCTCAATATCATATGCTGTTTTTCCAATGAATACCCACAAGTATTCACAAAAGTATGGCCATCTTTTTACCGCTTTCAGGCATGTGAAACAAGCTTCGACTCCTTTTAGTGGATCGGCGTAAGAATGCCTTTCACTATTAACTACAACATAACTTTGATAAATTCTTTCGATGTTTCCGCAAAAAATAATATGAGGGAGAATGGGTTTATCGTGTCCGGTTAAAAAAAGATTCAAAATCTTCCTTCTCCTGACTTAAATTTGCATGATCCTAGGGTAATAGAAATAAGATATAATATTCGGTACATAGAGCCTTAACGCATTCTATATTGAAATACAGGATGCCTAGTGATCGGCAAATTTAAAATTCCTGGGTTTTCCCCGACCACATTTTTTTCGCTTGACCAATTTAGAGATGGTTCTTTGTATTTGGCAATTAATTATTCACACGTGTAAAATCTATCTCCTATTAAGGTATTCAGTTCATTTTTTAGGAGGGTATTGCAAAAATAGTGCTTCAAGAGCTCTAAAAATGTTAAGCGATGTCAAAAGAATTTTCAAGCATTTCAAATATTTTAGGGTACCTTGAAAGTTTCGAAGAAATTTTAAATATATTTCAATAATTTTAAAAGGCCTTGAACGATTTTTAATATTTTAGAGTATTTTTGAAAATTCCATAGAATTTGAAATTGATTTTAATAATTTAAAAGTATTCCAAAGGATTTCAAACATCAAAGCGTATTTTTAAAACTTCCAAGATATTTCAAAGAGCTTTAAAACATGTCACGTGATTTCAAAATATTTGAAGGATATTAAATAAATAAGGACGTTTCAAAAGATTTAAATGAATGTTAAGTAGTCAATGTTTAGTAGTTTTGAATCATTCAAAGGAATTCTAAAGAATTTTAAAGATTCTATGATATTTTTTTAAATTCCAAGGAATTTTATAGATTTTCAAGAAATTTTAAGGGATTTTGAAACATTTTAAAGGATTTAAAATATAAAAGGGTGTTTAAAAAGATTTCAAGGAAGATTTAATAGTTTTCCAAAATTTTAGGTGTTTTACCTGTTGAATAAAATACCCAGTTTTTTTCTGATTTCTCGGTCCACTAGACTAGAACGCAAATCTTTCAGCTTCACATTTTTCGAAATAGTTGCGGATAGCTGTAGCACTAATAAAGCTAACAGCCCTCCATTAGTAACTGAAAATTAAAAATTGCTCTACTCATTATCTAATAAAGTAAAATGATATACATTTTGTGACGTGATGAGGTATTCTATACCACGCCAAATTAATTAAATATTAATGCCCAATCAACTTAAATTCAACTTCAATTTCACTAATAAACTATACCTGGTCGATCACAGACTCCATTCATAAACTGTCATAGGACAGGAGCCTCGAAAGGTATGGCCTTTTGCCATGATCAAACCCCTCCAGGCATAGGGCTCTTCACTCCTTCACTCTGAACCGTCACCAGACTGGGGTGGGGGCGATTGTTAATCGAAATGCATCCACTAATGCCGGCGAACTTTTGTTTATATTTTGTTTACTAGGAAGTCTCATGCCCAGCTTCGCCGGCTATCACACCACACGACACAACACGACAACACCACAGCTATGCAGTCGTGACTGCACTCCACACCATCCACACTTTTACATAATCAGGACTAGGTAGTCGTAAACCAGTTCTATACACTTATGCCCTATTTGACAACAAATTGAAGGAAGGAGGACACACAGTTAACACGTAGTAAATTGGGAAAGTTATCACCATCTGTGATGCTCCGAACTGTCAAAGCACTAGACTAGGCGAGCGAAGGCACTAGATAAAATGGCGAGTTACTGTAGGATACTCTCATATGAATGCGCCTTTACGCATCTTGGCTAATGGTAGTTGCGGGTCTGTGTACGCAACCCATGGCTTACGCACCAAAAACTGAAGTCGGCGTCTCCTCGTTCACTCTGTGTTCGACCATGGGTATTGGTACCACGTGCCTTGTGTGGCTTGAAAATTACTTGTGAACAGACAATTGAGAATATTGATTGGGCGTGACGCCTTCTTGTGTGGATGAAAGTCGCTGCTACGAAGTATTTATTAAAACTGAAATTTCTAAAAGACTGGAGAAAATTGATTCGGCGTAATGCCTTTGTTTGATTATCATCACTGAATGAAATTCAGCCTGTTGCTTGGGCCTAACGCTCGATATTTAATTGTGAAGAGCATAGGAGTTTTCAGAGCTATGTGTACTCATTCTCGCCTCCTTAAATTGAACAAAGTTTAGCTGTAAATTCAGTTTTGTGTGGACAACTAGTTGTTAGAAATGTTTGATTCTGGCTCGTCGGAGTGACCTAGTGCCGGTTTCGAAGTGCATTAAATAATCATTGCTCGGTCTAGTCTTCCAACATGGCGCCGAATCATGATATATGAGGACAATCAAAGTCACGCCCATCTTAGAAGACCCAAACGTTAAGATGGTGCGTTAAATTGGCTCGACCAGAGTGATCATAAAATTAAATTAGGTTCTCGGGTATTTTGTAATGATAGGCTCTTTGTGAATAAGCAGTGTGTCTCATTGCGGGGATGAGCATTTGATACGTGCGATCATCCAAAATGGTGGCTAGCTTACATGACTTTTCATGTCATTCATGGACCAACATGTTGGAAGGTCATTGTTTCACTATTCACATATTAATTGTAATATAGATCATCCGAAATTGTGGCTTTCTTACATGACCTTTCGTTTTATTCATGGACCACTAGTTTGGAAAGACGTTGACTCTCAATCCATACAATTATTTCACTATCGATAATCCAAAATAGCGGCAACCTTTCATGACCTTTCGGGTCACACATGGACCTCCATATTGAAGGATCGTTGATTGCCAACTCGTGGATCGATTAGTATAAGGAAATAGATATTATCTCCCGATAAAACAAATGAAGTGTTTCTTTACGGGATTGTTTCGTAGGACGTGTGAGGCATCAATGGCCGACAATAAATGAATCTCTTTGTGACCTGTATTTTTGGTCGTATTCATTTGATACAAATGATATGTATTGTCTTCCTTGCTCAGTCTATTCCTTACCCTACCCCTCTTTGTGTTGAGCTAGTGTGGAATAAAATAATAACTAATCATGGGTAGTAGCTTGAACTAAGTATAATCTGAACTCTATTGATCGTTCAGGGTCCTAGTGTTCGAACGGTTTGACGTCCTTCAGCCATAAAAGCATGTTTATGCAATTTAAATTGAGTGGCCAATAAACCGGTATGTCATAGATAACATTTTCGAAATCGAATGGCCAAAAAACCAGTATATCAGAATTACCCTTTTGAAAATCAAGTGGCCAATAAACGAGTTGGCCAATAGGTCACTTCGCTTGTATGAATAATACAATATTAACTTGAAGTGGATAACTTTTATGAATTCTGAATCAGTATTGGCTTAGGCATGGCCAATAGAAAATAAAATAAAAGTAGGGATTTATGATTGGCCTAGGTCTGAGCCAATAATGTCAATAATTGAAAATCTGGAAAACCAAGATTATAATATATATATATATATATATATAATTAAAAACTAAAGGTTAACAACCACCACAGG
>JAABKJ010005696.1:0-22737 GCA_011634705.1 Andricus grossulariae | reverse complement strand
ACTGAAATGCAACATCCATCAATTAATTAAATATCAAATAATGAAGAAATTAAAAAGCGGTTCGGAGTAATAACATACGTTCTCTTGTAATGTAAGCTTCACCTTAAGAAATACACACAACAAAATCACATTTCAATCATAATTTATAGGCCATTTAAGTCAAAGCGAGACGCCATACCCCACTCTCCCCTACCTTAGTTTCAATTTTAATAACATTGAAACTTTTAAAATTGACATGCAAAAGTAAAATGAAGTGTACCATTTTAATTGAGAACATAAAAATTGAATAATTTATGATTGAAGCTCTATAATTATTAAATTTTCAATTAAGAACGTTTTAAATTGAAAATTTTCTAATTTCGTGAATCCGTCTTCAAAGTTTAAATTTTTTTCCAATTGTAAGCCTTAACAATCAGTCATTTTTAAGTCGAAAACGTTAAAAATTGATTAGTTTAAATTTAAAAAACTCCATCTTTTCGCATTTTATCGTGTATTTGCATAAATACGAAGTTAATTAACAGAAAGCAATTGAAAAAATTTGACTATTTTTGGTTGAAACTTAATTCTTGTTGGTTGTTCATCTATTTTGATTAAGAACTCGTTCTTGATGGTTGAAAATTTAACTGTTTTGTCGAAAAAACACTATCCTAAAAAATCATTTTTTGTTGAAGATTCATAATTTTTATTAAAAAATGCATCCCTTTGGTCGAAAATTCGTTTTTTCTTTTCGTTGAAAATTAATTTCTTTAACTGAAAAATGAACTTTTGATTGAAAGTTTAACTATTTTATTAAAAATTCGTCTTTTATTTATTTAAAATTAATTTTTTGAACTGAAAATGTAAATTTTCCATTGTTTGTTGAAAATTCGTATTTTTTATAGAAGACTAATCTTCTTCGTTTTAAGTTTCCTCTTTCTTGGTTAAACATGCAACAGAAAATTGCAAAAAATTGGTCTTTGGCTTGAAATTTCTACAATTCGAATGAACTTCTTTTATTTTCCTGACTGAAAAAGCTTTATTTGTTGAAAATTCGTCTTTTTGATAGAAAAATAATCTTCATTTCAAATTTTTCTCTTTTTTGGTTATAAATGCAACTATTGTAGAGAAAATTTGTCTTCTTTAGCTTGATAGTTCAACAAATTGTGATTTTTTTTTACTGAAAATTCGTTTTTTTTGTTGAATATTATTTCTTTTACTGAAAATTTAACTTTTCTATTTTTTGTTGAAAATTTATCCTTTTTAATAGAAAGTTCATGTTGTTTGGTAAAAATAACAATGAATAAATTTGTTGTTCAAAATTCATCTTTTTTAGGTCGATAATTCAAATATTTGATTAAAAATGTGAATGTTTTGCTGGAAATTCGGGTTTTTCTTGCTTCGAATATTATCTACTACATCTTTTCGATGAGAATCATTCTTTTTGTTTGAAAATTCCACTTTTCGGGGTAAAAGTTCAGCTGTCTTCCCAAAAAGTCCTCTTTGACTCAAAAGTTGAACTATTTTGTTAAAAATGCGTCTCTTTTGGTTAAAATTTTAATTATTTGGTTCTAAACGCAACTGTTTGGTTAAAAATTATTATTTGATTTTCCAAATTCAACTATTTTGTTTAAAATTTAATTATTATTGAATATTTAAGTATTTTGCCGTTTTGTATTCAAAAATCATCTTTTTTGGTTAAAATAAATAAATGAATAAAACAATTTTAAATTCTAATCTGAAATTGCCACCCTGTTATTGTATCTTATTGTAAATTATTGAGCCTTACCTTTATTGCATGCTACATTGTATCCTCTTTCTCATTATGTCTCATTACATCTTATTGCATCCTCGATCTTATCATCGCATTATATCTTGAGGAACTGATTCACTGAACCAATCATTTTATTCCATATACGATATTTAGGAAAAAATTCAGGTTGTAATCGGATACTGCAATATTCGCTTTAAACCAAGATATACTCGTATATTGTTTTAGAGACAATGTAGGCTTTTACGATTGAAATAACCTCTTGTTATTGACGAATTTTTCTTGTTTCAAAATGTCAAAGGTCAAACTTTATAGGAATGTAGATACAATTATTGGATCCTATTGTGTCTAAAATCCATCGCTTTTTAAATTGAAAAAAAGTTTAAAGTTTAAATGAAAAGATTTTTAAACAAAATGTATTCTTAAGAGGAAATTACATTTGAAATCTCCACCTGTCTCAGATAAATGTTTTCCCTGTTGTTTCTTTCAAACACAAAAGTCGGTAAAGACTTTGCAGACACTTTGCAGTTTACAACGACTTTTGAAACTTTAAATCCCACTGAAAGTTGTGCGCTCTTTCTTAGAAGTCGAGCATCTTCTGGCTTTTTATTTCTCGCTTTAGGTTAACTTTTTCTTTCAAGGAGAAAGAGTTGCAAGAATTTTGAAAAAGTTCTGGAAAACCTGGAGAAGTGGTGGAATTTTGAAAAAATGACTACACCCTTAATTCTGTATTTAAAACACGGTATTGTTCTCCGGGGTTTCCATTTCAAATTTAACAATAGTTAGTTTCAGGTCTCTATATTTTTTTTACTTCAGTGAAGCAAATAACCCATTCAGGAATAATAAAAATAATATGATCATAATTTCATTTTTTTAAATCCTTTAATATTATACTGCGAAATTTCAACATTTCGAAAATCTAAATACTACGGAAAAGTAGTTCACAGAAAACTAGAGCTTTCTACGGAAGTAACGACTTTTTTAAAACAAATTGGACCCTATGGTAGAATCTAGGGCAAAAATTCTAAAAATATCTTAATGATTAGCAAAAATACTGTGCAGGCTTATCTTCAAAATGAGTCCAGAAAATCTAAATAATATTAATTATTTACAGAATTATTTCAATTTTTCGAAAATATCGAAATTTGAAGTCTTTTTGCAATATCTTTTAATAAAATAGATATTTTTCCTTCAACTTAAGCTAATTGGACGCAGAATTTTATAACTTTTCTTGCTATTATGAGGAAATTTTTTTATGCTTTTTCATGTAGCAGTTCAATTTTCAACATTTGGAAATTCAATATAAAATTTTCTTCTATTTTCATTTTTCTTCTTTTTTCATAATTTTTCTGCCATTTTCAACAGTTAGAGGTTCAAGTTTCAATTTTCTTTAATTTTCAATATCATCAAATTTTTAACTTTTTATTTCAAAGATTTTAAATCTTGTTCAAA
Source organism: Andricus grossulariae (assembly GCA_011634705.1). Classification (NCBI taxonomy): domain Eukaryota; kingdom Metazoa; phylum Arthropoda; class Insecta; order Hymenoptera; family Cynipidae; genus Andricus; species Andricus grossulariae. Next base: position 19,538 of record JAABKJ010005696.1, on the reverse strand, counting down.
TTATAATGATTTTTATACAAAATGGCCAATTTTTGATGCAAAACACCAACGTAAATTTAAATTGTTAAAAAATTATAAATCTTCGTTGAAATATAATGATTTTTTAAATAAAGACTCAAGCTTCTCAGGAAAAACACTAACACAATTCGAAATCTTTCAAGCCTGTAAATTTTATTATTAAAAAAAATGCATTGGCTTAAATCTAATGGGTTTTGTTAAAAAATACCAAGTTCATGTGAAACGCACCAACATAACCTAAAGTTGTTGAATTTGATTTTTTTATTTTAAAAAAATTGTGGAAAAAAAAACAGAAAATTGTTCAGAAACTCTAATGATTTTTGTTTAAACTACCAATTTTTGGTGCAAAACGCTAACGTAACCTAAAATTGTAAAAAAATTACGTACCTTTAAAATCTAATGATATTTGTATAAAAATTTCAGTTTTCGCTAAAAAATGTTTAAAAAAAAGAAAAACGTAATTTATTGAAAAAAAAATTATTTTTGAAATCTAATAATTTACGATTAAAAATACCAATTTCTGTGAAAGCGCGAACAGAAAATTGATGAAAATTAGGAATCTTGATGAAGATTTTTGTTTCAAATGCTCATTTACGGTGAAAAATGTAACACAACCTAAATTTTTTTGAAATTTTTAATCCTTGAAACTTTATGATTCAAAGTTTTAATTTATCCGAGCAAGAGTATTAAAGAGAATTAATGTTTCTCAATTCGCACAAGGTTTCTTATGATTTTTTTTTTTATTAAAAGAGGTTATTTATAGATTTAATTTTCAGAATTTCGAATTTAAGGTATAAAAAGTTCGTTGGATGTGGTACATCCTATCTAAAAATGAGTTAATTTTATGAAGTCCATATTGTGCCATGGGTCTAATATCAACAAAACATTGAACCGCAGTTTTTCAGTTTGAAAGTCAATGGACAATGGACATGGCGTATTCTCTCATGCAACGATGTGTTGAAATTGAATAGAATTGACTCGATTTTTCAAAAAGTTGACCTAAAATTTTTTTACGAAGGCCTGGAAAACCTAAAAAAGTCATGGAATTTTGAAACCGGACCTCTGTAGCAACTCTAAACCTATACAGATCTGTCAGGTCTGTATCAGAAACCCACATTATACAATCATCAATTTTTGAATCATCTTCGTAGCATAAATCGAATTTCTTCACTAAATTCTGTGCAAAGAAGATTTTTTTATCGCACACGACCTATCATCTAATTTACCCTCTGCTACTCATGGTGTTCAAAACCAGTTCACGTGCCAGGATCACGTCGGTACGTGATACCTATGATCTTGATCTTCGCATACGGGCACCCAAGATCACGCACACCGAAGTACTTCCATTGTCACGCCCTCTTGTACGTGTCTTCTGACGCAAAAGAGGTTACACCGTGAGCGATTTTCACTGAAGTCATTAGAGCAAGAGAAGCTCACAATGGATTTTCGAATCATGAGAGGCTGATTGAAGAACTCGATTGACGGCAAAAGCCACATTCCTTGTGTACACATATCACTGGTGGCATCATGCAGGATATAGATCTGATCAATCAAGGGATCTAGATCTTTACTACAATCAACATTCTCCGTTAGAGATCACTATCCGATATATGTATCAATGATCAGGTTGCTTCCAGCCTAAGATGGATCATCTAATTATCCATGAAATGTTATCTCAACTTGCAATTCGCTTTGCTTAGTGCTTCACTTCTTTTTCTAATGATGTTAATTGATGTAATGGAGTATGTCTGTTTTGCAAGCTTCACAACCTAGTCTCTGTTTTTATAGATAGTCGTAAATCTGAAAGGTATTTTGAAGCCTTTTCTAAATATTATAGATGGAATATGGGTCATAACAATGATTCGCATCTCTGGAAATAGCAAGAGCTAGAAATAGTGATCTTGGTTTGCAGCATCCGTTTCGCTTATTGATTTTGTTTCCTGCGATTCGCCACTTGGTAATTTTTTTAAATTATGTAAAATGTTCTTCCTTCACGGAAGAGAAAGTCTAAAGTCCTAGCACATTTGTATGCTTTTTGCTCCATAGTTTTCTTACTATGAGTGCGGTGCGAAAGAAATTCCAGATTTGACACTCTTTCCCCTATTCCGCTCTTTTCCCCTTTTTTTTATTTCCCCTCTTCTTAAGAAACTTCCGCTTTTTCTCATAATTTCGCCTAAATGCGAACTGAAATAATAGAACCCAGTAAGAAAATTGAACTATTTTTGGTTAAGAATTCTACTATTTGCTTGAACATTTAACTATTTTGTTGAAGATTCGTTTTTTTTAAATCAATTGTCTTAACTCAAAATGTGACTATTCCATTTTTGGCCGAAAATTAATTGTTTTTAGTTGGAAAATCAACTATTATATTTTTCGTTGAGAATTCATGCTTTTTGGTTCACAGTTGAACTACTTTATTAAAATATAATTTTATTGGTTGAAGATGTAACTATTTTATTGTAAATTCGTCTTTTTCAGTAGAAAAGTTCTTGATTGAAAGTTTCTGTTTCTTTATTAAACATTAAACAGTCTTCTAAAAAACTCCGCTGTTTGGTCTAAAATAATTTGTTACTTTGTTGAAAATTCAAATTTTCGGGATTAAAAGTCAACTGTTTTCTAAAAGACTCGTTTTTTTTGGCTTGAATATTGAATTAAATACCATACCTATATATTAATTTCACTTTAAAAAATGTATTCACCTATTTTCGTAAAAAATCACCATATTTCTCCTGTTTTAAGAGTTACCATTTTGTGCTGTGTAGTCTCTAAATGTTTTTCATTCGCGATTGAGATAGCGAACAAGAAGGGACTAAAATCCTACAACTTTCATACCCCCCCCCCTAATTTTATTGCATAAACGCGGTGCGAAAGATGTTCGCGAATCGCAAGTAAAAAAATGCCAGGAGAGTGCAGATTGTGATACCATTAATTATGACTGCATCTTAATTAAGAACAGCGCTTCTCTTTGCTGAGCGGTAGTTTCCGGGTCGCCGCTAATTTGGGTCGTTTAATGGGCCGATGGGTGTTGAGGGTTCTTGGGTGGGTCAGAAATTCCAGTCGATTTGACTGAAATGATGGTTGCTGAACCGGCAATTAATTAGGATCCTTTCCTGAATGAAGCGAACTTGAAGCTTGCAGGCTCTGTTCTTCAACTTTAGACTTGACTTTCCATCCTCTCAGTTCCGTATTAATAATTCGACGGTTGCCTCAAGATAAATATAAAGTGAAGAGTTTTCCGTACAACTTTACTCCCTCTTGTGATCTCAATTTTGCATGAAAGTTCGGCTAATCTTTCGAGCAAGAAGTTCAAAGCTGCTGCTGGTGGCTTAAATATGTAGGAGGCTTTGTAACATTTTGGGAGAGTCGAGTGTATCGAACAAGAAGATGGGGTTTGTTAATAAGTAAATATAATTTAAGCAGACTTCAGACTCCTAACCCTATTCCCCTCTTTCCCCTTTTTTAAAGAATTCCTATTTTTCCTTTGTTTTCAAGAAAATTTTCCTTTTTCTCGTTTTCGCTTAAATTCCAACTGAATTTTTGGTTGAGAGGTAAATATTTTTAAATTAAAAGTGTACTATTATATTTTTGGTTCAGAATTATTCATCTCTTTTGGTTAAAAATTCTACTGTTTGGTTGAATATTAAATTATGTTGTTAAAAATTCAACTATTTTGATAAAAAGTCATTTTATTTTGTCGAAAGTTCAACTGTTTTCTTAATAAATCACATTCTTTCTTTTTTTTTCAAGATTCATGAGTTGATCCATTTTGTTAAAAATTTATTTTATTGATTAAAGATTTAACTGTTCTGTATGTAAATTCTATTTTTTATTTACAAATTGATTTTCTTAACTGAGAATCTAACTATTTCGTTTTTTGCTGAAAACTGATCTTTTTAGTTGAAAATTCAACTATTAATTTTTTCATTAAGAATTAATCTTTTTTGTTTGAAGATTGAATTAATTGATTGAAAGTTGCACTAATTTGTTAAAAATTCTATTTGTTGGTTAAAAATTTAACTATTTTGTTGAAAATTCTACTTTTTTGATAGTAAATTAATCTTGTTCGAACTAAAAATTTAACTATTCCATTTTTGGTTAAAAAATTTATGTTTTTTATTTGAAAATTCAACTATTCGATTGAAACTTTATCTCTTTTAGTTGAAAGTACATCTTTGTATGTTGAAAATTCAACTATTTTGTTAAAAAGTCATCTTTCTTACCAAAATTTGTTATGTTTTTTTTAACATTCGCCTTTTTTGTTTTAAAAGTTCAGCTATTTGGTAAAAAAATTGAACTATTTTGTGGAAAATTCGTCCTTTTAGAGTTACATATCATCTTTTTTGGTAGAAAAGTTCTTAGTCAAAAATTCATTTTTGTAATTGAAAATGCAAGTGTCTTCTAAAAAAATTGTCTTTTTGGCTCGAAGATTCGACTATTTTGTTAAAAATGCAACTGTTTTGGGTGGATGTTTGAAAATTCGACCATTGGTGAAAATTCAATTTTATAGGTTGTAAATTCAACTATTTTATTAAAAATTCGCCTCTTTAGCTTGAAAGTTGAACTATTTGGATGTAAAAGCAACAGTTTGGTCTCAAATTAATTTTGTTTGTTTGAATTCAGTATGGTATCCACATAAATTTTTCCCCCTATTATTCCCCTATTTTCCTAAAACTTATTATATTTACTTATTAACAAATCAGTGATTTTAAGAGAACCATTTTCATTTTTTTGAAATTCTTTAGGAAGTGAAAGTTACTGGAAGGCGTCTTTTCAGAGATTGGTGATTTGGTGATCAGTGTGTAAGGATAAAAAAGTGAAAAAATATTTGTTTAAACTGTAAATTTTGGTGAGAGATGGCTCTGGCTCCTCGCTTTCGAGGAGTAGCTGGAGACTGTTTGTCGGAAGAGATTGCGGAAGAGGAGTTGCCTCTTTCCGGGGGTGCTTTTGAACCTCTGAGCGACTCTTGTGGTGAGAGCGACATGGAGGGTCTTGACCTTTCACTTTTCGAGCCCCAGGGTGATTTGAACTCCTGGTGTGATAGTCGCGTGCATGCTGGGACTCTTTATCTACTCGTCGATTATTGTGGTAAGCCTCTATAATCTATCACCATTTTTCATTTCTTTTTTTTACCTCCTTAAATGTTGAATCTTCTATTTATGATTATGAGAGATTAGTAGACAAATTCCGGACTTTATACTGAACAGTTCCGGACTTGTTTCTGAACAGTTCCTGACTTATTTCTGAACAGTTCAGTAGATTTTAAGAATTCACTAAAGAGAGAAACATTTATTTATGTGATTTAACTTATGAAGTCTGTGAATCGTTGAAAAATATCGATGCCAATATTGCAAGTACTTGAATTGAATAATATTTAAAGCTAAAATCAAAATGAATTTACTTTTATAGCAAAATCGGTCTTTTTCTTTTTTGGATTGAATTTTTTTATTTATTGTCTGTAATCTGTTTATTTTTATCACTATATTAATTTTCTTTTTGTCTTGAAATTTTTATTTTTTGGATCGGGAATTTCGATATAGTGTAAATTTAATGAAAATGTATCATTCCTTAGGTTAATTTTAGACCTTCTGAACCACAAATACTATTCGAGCTTTTGAAATAATTTGTTTAAAACTCGTGTTAAACTGATAATGATCAGTGGTTCGAAAATTCACGATGAAAGTTAATTCTTTTTGGTTGAAATGTCTAATATTATATTTTTGTTTGAAAATTTAACAATTTGATCGAAAATTAATATTTTCTGGTTGAAAATTCAATTATTTCGTAGAAGGTTCGTCTTTTGAACTTGAAGGTTCAATAATTTGGTTGACTTTTTTTTCCTCCCTTGGCTGAAAAATCTTTCTTGGTTAAAAATGTAACTCTTTTGTTAGAAATTCCTGTTGTTGTTTTAAAATGTCATCAAAAAAGAACATTTATATTTTCGGGTTGAGAATTCAACTTTTTTGTTAAAAATTTGTCTTTTCGTGTTGAAAATTCAACTATTTTGTAGAAAATTCTTCTTTTTTGGTTGAAATTTAATTATTTTATCGAATATAAGTTTTTTGTGGAAAATTCAACGTGTTTGAAAAAATTCTTCTTTATGGGTTCAAAATGAACTTTTGGTTGAAAATGAACTTTTTTGTTGACAATTTATATTTTCGGGCTGAAAATTCCACTGTTTTGCAGAAAACTCGTATTCTTTTATTGAACTTCAATTATGTGATTAAAAATAACTTTTTTGTTGAAAATTTAGCCGTTTTGTAAAAAATTCGTGTTTTTGGGTTAAAAATTTAACTATTTTGGTAGAAAATTCAACAATTTGGTTGACATTTTTTTTCTCTGTTGACTGAAAAGTTGAATTTAACCAAGAAAAGCGAATTTTCAACAGAATAGTTGAATCCTGAACCAAAATGTTGAGGAATCAACTATTTTGTTGAAAATTCGTATTTTTTGTCGAATTCAACCCGGTTTTTATTTAAAATCAAAATCTCTTTAGGTTAAAAGATCAACAACTTGGTTGAAAGTAGAATTACTTTCTTAAAAATTCATTTTTTTTTTCTGAAGATTCATCATTTTAGTTGAAAATTAATCTATTTGTTTAAAAATTTAACTATTTGGTTGAAAAAAATTTTTGTAGGTTGAAATTAATTTTTTAACTGAAATTTTAAATATTCTATTTTTGGTTGAAATTTGAGCTTTTTAGTTGAAATTTTTGTTGTTGAAAAATCGTCTTTTTGGTGGAAAATTAATCTTCTTAGTTGCAAATTCATCTTTTTGGTTGGAAATTCAAATATTGGGTTATAAATTCATTTACTTTGTTGAAAATACAATATTTTTACTCGAAATGTTAAGAATGTAAAGAGTTTCAAATTGAATTTAATATATAGTACAAGCATTAATTTTATCTGATAGAATTTATTCCTCTATTTTCGTGAAAAATCTAATTTATCCGGTTTTAAAGCATTTTCACCCGTAAAGGCTGTTATCGATACAGTTGAAGAAATGTTTTTTTGACTTGTTCTTGTAAGTGTCTGTGTGTGGGATGGGAACATAAAAATATGTGTAGTCCGAAATTTGAAACATTTTATTTCCTTTTTTCAATATATTATTTTTCATTTAAAAGTATCTTTTGCCATCGCGGAAAAATGTGTTCATTAAAAAGTCCTGAACGTAGTTCCGGACATTTTACTGAAGTGTTCCAAACTTTTTTCTGAATAGTTCAGTAGAATTTAAGAATTCATTAAAGGAATAAAAATGTATTTACGTGATTTAATTTATAAATTCGTCACTCTGCGGATTAATAAAAGCTTTTTTAATGGGTATAATTTGTATATTTTTGGACAAAAAGGTGTCGGTATCCTCAGTCCTTAAATTTGAATTTTTTGTGAATCGTTGAATGCCATCGAAGTTAATTTTGCGAGTAGTATGATCACAGACGTCTCGCAAATAAGCCTCAGGTACATGAAGCTGTATTTATTCATGTAGTCATTACATGCGTATGGGCTTGGTAGGAAATATGTAAGCAACGCCATGGCGCCACCATAAGAAGTTATCGTCTTTGAAAACGTTTTTAACACCGTTTTCAATTCTTGTGACTTTGTAAACATGCATACTTTAGTACGACGCATTTTTTATTTTTTTATTTTATTTTTCGTCCGCACCATTATTTCCGATGGAACCGTGCATGTTCCTATTAACATACAATGCCCAATACCCTCCAAGGCGTGGCGATCTCCGATGAGAAGGATATATTTATTTGAAATTTATTGCATCTTACGTATCACATTTCGAAAAAAATGTCAACGTGGATGAGTTATATAAAATGGACTGTATTTTTAAAATATTTGATATATTAACATTATTCAATCACTCAAGATTGTACACTGTTATTTTATACTACCAGTCAGTGCACGCTCATTTTTAAATATTGAGTTTAACAAATTTTGAAACAGTAATTGATAACTATTTGAAAATTGGTTAGTTTTTAGATAGTTATTAGAAGTGGAGTTGTCTGGCGGTATATGTACTCTTGCTAAAGGTTTATAATTTTTCAATTACAAACATTTAAAATTAAATTATTCTAAAAAAATCGTTGAAGATAAAAAGTAATTTTGAATGGGATACATTAAAAATGAAAAAAATTCTACTACGAAATGTTGTAAATTAAATTAATCTGATCTTCATTTAAAACTGAAAAAAATGTTTTTTCATCAGGTATTGGGATATTTAAACTTTTTTATACTCAAATCCTTTAAAATTTTAATTATTTTCAGTAAATTCAAATTGTTTAAAAATGAAAAATTTACAAATTGTTAATTACAATTTTTAAAATTCAAACTTTTCAATTTTAATTAAAGAATTACAACTTATGAATAAAAAAAATTAAACATTTATCTTTCAATATCCAACTTCAAAATTTTAACCATTTAAAATTAAAGACATTGCACATAATTTAATTTTTATCTGTTTTGATTTTAAACAAAACAGTTTTTAACTTTTTAATTTCATCGCAAAATTTTTAAGTCGTTGTTCAATATTTTGGAACATTTTTAAACAAAAAACACATTTATCAATGTCCAGTTCTAAATTCTCCTAATTTTTAAGGCTTGAATTTGAGAAATTATTGTCTGAAAATTTGCATTGTTTTGAATTTATTCTGTAATCATATAATTCGAAATTGTTCAATTAGTATCAATACGAAATTTTAAATATTTGAATTTAAAACTACAGAATTGTGCAATTTGAAATTGGGTACCTCCAAAAGTTAAGAAATTGCACACCAGATTTTCCGAATTTAAGCTTTTGAAATTGAAATTTTAGAAATTTTAAAGACAATAAATATATTATCAAAGAGTATTACGTTAGGGTGATTCATTTTATAAGGCAAAAGAAAATATTAATAAAAAATTCGAAATCGGTTTGGATTTAGAGGTCCCCTATTTGAGTTTTATCTTTTTTATTGATTGTTGTTTTTATTCTCTCATTGTGTTGAAAAAGCATGTATTAAATTTGTATACATCTATATAATTATCCCCTTTCACATTGCTACCATTGTACATAATTTAATTAAAGATTTTAAACACGGTTTTAAGGAAAATAAAAATGTTATCTTACTTGTTTCATATTTTTCTATAAGAATTTGACATACGGTATGCCAATTACCAAATGCAATAAGTAACTTTGAAAAAACTACTTATTATAGAAAAATGTGATACAAGTAAAAAAAATTATTATTTTCCGCAAAAATGAGTTTAAAAACTTGCATTAAATTATTTACAATTATGGTAATATAAAAGGGGATAATTTTGTATGTATAAAAAATTAATACATGCGTTTTCAAATAATTCAGAAAATAAAAAGGAAAAAAAATCAATAAAAAAAGATAAAACTCAAATAGGGAATCTGAAATAATATCAGATTAATTTTTTTTTAATTTGTTGACTTCAAGGTGGCCAAAGTAAATGATTGAATTTGAACGATAACGTTATAAAATGAATTAAGAATATTTTGAATTAAACAATTTCAAATATTTTTTTCTTTGAGAGAGTTTTGAATCATTTTTCGCTTAAGAGAGGCAATACAAATTTCTGTAGGAAAGTGTTCAGATTAATCGCAGTCTTGATTATCCACGCCACATAACTAAAGCTTTAACCCCTTGCAAGGGAAAACCTTTTTATTCGTGCTTTTTTCCATTAATGCCTTCGAGCATGTTGCTTGCAGGTAATCTTCCTTCTTATAATAAATTTATGTAAACAAAAAAGTCTCGTCTTTTATAGCGCTTGAATCAACATCTGCGGCCTCTTTTTTCTCATTTCGTTACCCTTTTAAGCTTCCGAGGTGTTAAAAGAAAACTTGAGAGCTTTATAAATTGATTACATCATTTTTCAAGCTCATTGGTATTATCTTTATTAATTCCATATAATCATCTGCATTATATTCTTATTTTTAGATTTTTATACATATTTCAAATTGTTTTTTAATTAACAGAAGGTCCGCCTTCAGTAAATGTTGGTCTCCACTAAAAATCGAGACCTTTACTCAGGCAGCGAGACACGATTATAATTTTCTAAACTATTATCTTTAATCGAAAAAAAAGTTGACTAATGGTCTCGACCCTAATAACCGGCTATTCATTTTTCACGTCCAACATATTTAGCTTTTGCCGCAGCTGACTAAATTTTCGTCTGAGAGAATTTCGCACATTTTGGTATTGCGACTTCATAAATCGATCGGCAGTCGATTAAAAATAAATATTTTTATACGTGCTTTGACCCACTTTAGCGATTAAGCTTTCCTTCGTATCTTGAAATAGAAAATGTATTTAAATTCTCGGAATAACAATGAAGGTATGGCTCAGAACCTCGGAAAGCTGCGACAGACACTCGATATCCGATTTTCCTTGATCGAACTATTTTAATTCAACTTCGAGCTAAGACAATCTCTAATCACTTGTAAATTACAAAATGTTTCTAGACGTAAATTCAGTCGTACAAACACCCTCTCCCATACATTCGCTCACCTACTATCCCCTAATTTCCTTACGTTCCTATATTTCCCCTCTCCTCACTTCCCAATGCGATTCCTCTACCTTCCCTAACTTCTGCCTTCTCTAACTTCTTCCTTCTCCACTTCCCCAGCTAACGCTCCCCTCCCCCTAATTCCCTTCCCCTCCCTGTCCACTCGCACTACCCTAGTAACCCTTCTTCACTTCCCACACTACCCTACCTCACTTCCAATAATTTTTCCCTACTTCTCCTGTCTAATTTTTCATCACTTCACCTACTTTCTATCCCCTAATTTCCCATAATTTCCCATCACTTCTGATACTAGCCCACCCCTCGTTTTCCTTCACTTCAGATACATCCCCTCCCCTTATTTTCCCTACTTCTCCCCTCATTTTCTCTCACTTCCTCTACATCCCTCCCCTAATTTCCCTTCATTTCCCCTACATCCCTTCCCTCATTTATTCTCACTTCCTTTACTTGTCCAGCCCTCATTTCTCCTTACTTTTCCTAATTCCTCTCATATTATTTCCCCTCACTTCTCATACTTCCCTTCCCAAATTCCTCCTCACATCCCAGATTTTGAAAAGAGAATTGCAAAAGTCATGGAATTTCTGCAAGGAGCACTTGAGCTAACTGTCAAGAATAACTTTAAGTCACAGTAAGTTCAACTCAATTTTTTCAAATCACTTTTTAATCACATTTTTAAGATAAGGTTACTATAATCACTTTTTAAAATAAAAATGGTAATAGTATGTATAATAGTGATTCAGTCCCACGATTTGCGGTAAAATAAATATTAGGGGAAAAAGTATTTGACAATATCCATGCAAATCTGACCTCAGACTCATGATTCATATATTTTTATTATTATTTTTCCTTACAATGAATTCTGTATGGTTTCAATTTTTTTAAGCTTAAAAAATGCAATGTTAAAAAATTGGAAGCCTTAATAATAAACTATAATTAAAATGATGCTGTATCGAATAAAAGCATTAAAAATTAAATTGAATAAATAAATATCAAAATATTAAATTTTAAAGCTTCAAAATTCAACTATTTGAAATTACGACTTCAAAGTTCAACAGTCATACATTTAAGTTAGTCAGAATTAAATAAATTTTGATTTTCTAATTTTTGTAATTAACAATTGTGAAATTTCCAAAAGAGAAGAATTTGTTACATCAGAAAGATTCAAAATTAAAGAAATTCAACATTAGAGTGACGTTTAAGAATTAAAATGACGAAACCAGTACGAAGTGGATACCAGTACAATCTGAATAATGGGAGAAAGTGACTGGGTTTTAAAGCAAAAGCTCTGCAGTATTTTTTTATGAGTAGCAATATTGAAAAAATATTGAGCCTTTTTATAAGTAACTTGTCATTTTTTATTTGAAAAATTGAAAAATGTGTTTTTGACATGTTGATGCAAATTTTCTCCACTGACAAAGTATCATGTTTTAAGATATAAAATTGCTTTCACTACTCTTTCACTGGTTTCTTCGATTCAATAAACTCTTGGCTTCAAAAATGCCAAATGATTAATCACTTAATTTACATCGAAAATATATTTTAGGTGTTTTTATGAGAAGTGTCATTCGGTACACGATGAATAAATTCTTGACAGGTTTAATAAATATAAAAATAAATAATCAAATTCACGCCTTTTACTAACATAACCAAATAAAATGATTCGTTCTTCGTTTGGAGCTCGTATAATTTTTATAATATATTAACAATTATCACTGTTTAAATGAAAAAATGTTTTTGAATAACAGTTTTGGATTATTGTTCCACGAATGTATACACACTTCGACAACTGATCGGAAAGGCTTAAAATGTAAATATTAATTTCGTATCAGAAGAGTACTATCAGAATAAAATTGCAACGTGTTATAAGTATAAACTACATGATGAATGGCTAATATAATTCACGTGATGACACTGGTATCATGAAAATGAATGTTTCAGCTTTAATTTGGTATGTTATTCTTTCTCCACTTGTTCATCAACTCACAGAAAAAACCTGGGATACGAAAAGTTGCATGTAATCGCTCAAGCAGGATAATAGTCAGCTGATTACATCAAACAGAGGTTTACCCTGCTTGACCGATTACATGCAACATTTCTTACCCTCAGTTTTGTCTGTGCTAACAATATTAGGACTTGAACAGTTTTTCTGGCCACCTCGTACTGGTTTCCCCAATACAACAACATTATAAAAATTTTGTTCATTTGAATGTTCGAAACTTTAAATCCATCAATATTTACGATATTTATGGATGTAACTAAATTTCTTGAAACCTGTTATCTGCGAGTTCAAATAGGATCATAAATCAAAACGACTTAATTCAACTGCAGGTGCTACGAAACTCGATTTTCTAGTAATACAGCTTAATCCGCTGTCGAGCAGCTGGCAAAACCGTTAAGAAACTAAGTGAAGTTCGCGAATCAAATGTCGATAATTATTACTTCTGTTAGTAGTCACTGAGTTTCAGCTTTCAAATACATCAAGAAAGATGTTGTAATTAAAAAATGAAAAGAATTATGTGTTTTCTACTTTGAACAAATTTAAAGAAGACAAAGTTCTTTACATACCGTTACACTCAGTTACAGTGGAATTTTATCTTCAAATTTTCATTAACCTTTCTAAGATAACAGTCGTAACATTCTTTATAACTTTGAAAATGTCTTAAAATGATAAATCAGGGTGGCCGCAAAACTTAAATTTCAAAATTCCCTGACTTTTCCCTGATTTTTACCTGACTCATTTTTCATTTTTGCTGACCATTAATATTTATAGATTAACATTCTAATCTTTTTGAAATTGAATCTTTTATAAATGGAATATAAAGCAATTTTGAATTTAAATGTAACCATTTTTTATTTATTATTTTCAATTTCTCAGGGCTGCCATAGCCTAATTTACTTGAAAAAATTGAAAAACTTATCTATTTAAACCGAAGAAGTGACCAAAATTACTAACTTCAAACCCAAAAGCTGACTAATTTGCTTTGGAGTTTGAAAGAATTCAAAAGAATTCGATGAAATTTATAAGAATTCCAGGTGAATTTTGAACGAATTCAGGGTAAATTCATAAGACTTCAAAACAATTCAACTTAAATCCAAATTAATTGGAAAAATACAAAAATTGATTTCAGTAAAAGTGGAGTGAATTTAGAGGAATTTAAGGTAAACGCAGAAAATTGTATGAAATTTATAAAAATTCAAGGTGAATCTAAACAAGATTCAACAATAATACGAAAATGTGAAGAAAATTAATTGAATTCAGTAAGCGTAAAATGAGATTAGTAATAATCAAGGGAATTAAAATTAATTTGATCAAATGTTTAAGAATCCAATATGAGTTTAAAAGACTACAGGATTAATTTTTTAAAAATCAACAAAATCCACTGATTTGAGTAAAATTGAGTGAAATAAGAAGAATTCAAGTGAAATTTTTGGAAATCCAGTAAAATATTATGAAATTCCCTAAAATTCTGTGAAATTTTACTATATTTCCTGAAATCCTAGAAAATTTATTAAAATAAGTTCAGAGCTGTTAAAATCCTTAAAAATCATTGAAATCTTCGAAAATCTTAAAAAGCCCTTTGAAATGTCTTAAAATATTAAATCTCAAAACCTTATAGGTCCTGTAAAATTATTCCATAGCTTCCGGAATTGTAGGAAATTCTTCACAATCACATGGAAATTTATTAAAGCAAAACCCTTCGTTATATTTCATATCATTTAAAATCTTTAGAAATCTTTTGAAAATTCCTTGATAACTTTTAAAATACACTTGAAAATTTCCAAAGCTTTGAAATCCCATTAAATTACTGAAATCAATTGAAAATTTCCTGGGGTCTTTTGAAATGCCTTGAAAATTTTTAAAGCTCCTGAATATTATGTGAAACTTTTCAAAATACCCTAAAATTTTTATAATCTTTTGGTATCACTTCAAATTAATGAAATCCATTAAACATACCCAAGATATTTCAAAACCCCTGACATTTTTTAAACTTCTCTAAAATGCCTTTGAAGTTTAAAAAATACTCTTGAATATTTAAAAATCTTGGAAATCCCTTCAAATTATTAAACTTAATTTAAAATTCTTTGGCATCATTTAAAATATCCTAAAGTATTAAAAAAAATTTAATCTTTGAAAAAACCTTGAAATATTCCCCTCTCATTATTTTCCTACTTTCCCTAACCTCAATTCCCCTACTACCTATTTAATAATGATGTCAAATCACAATTCAGAAAAATCAATTGTTTTTTATTGAAATAAAAATTATTTGAAATAGAATTTCGGAAAAATACAAATGAGGGCAAATGGTTATTCGGTTAAATACAAATGATGCTAAATTAATATTCAGAAAAACTAAAATGATGAATAATTATAATTAGAAAAAATCAAAAGTATGGCAAATGGTTATGACAAAAAATAAAAATTATGTCAAATGGTAATTCGTTAAAGTAAAATTATGTCAAATGGTTATTCGGCAGAATAAAAATTATGCCAAATAGAAACTGGGAAAATCAATAATTATGCCAAACTAAGTAATTGGAAATAAAAAAAATAGGCAAATTGAAAATTCGGATAAATAAAAATAATAGGAAATTGTTTTTCGGTCATATGAATTTCGGTAAAATAAACATTAGGGAAAATGAGATTTGTGGAATATGTATGCGCCTCCTGAGCTCACCTTCAAGAATAAAAGTTATCGAAATGTTATTCCAGGGTTTCAATCAAGAAACTATTTTAAAAACGTGTTTCTAATTGAAAACGAAACACAATTTAATTATAGGATTGAAGGTAGCTAGGATTTGAAATCGTTAAAAGTTGAAACTTATGGTGATTAGTTTCCTGCCCAGGACTCGCTCATTAAGTCTGATGCCATCTCCTCTCTCGGGTCTCGAATATTTCGAAAAGGCAGATTGTCGGTGAGGTCGATGAAGAGTACTAAATGGTGTAGGTGACGAGAACATACAGCAACACTGAGAATTAATTATTCGAAATGAACATCTCTCGGGAATAGCGCGGGGCCATTAGCTCCCGGAAATTGTCAGGATTAACATCCCATGCGCATCCCTGTTACGACGAAATAACACCCTCTAACGCGGACCTCTATCAAAGTAAAGTTCTCGGCAAAAATTCGGCCATTCTCTGCCGTGTTTCTCACTTTGAAGCATTTACGGCGATTGTAAAATTGTTGCTTTATTTGCAATCCTGCGGCAACCTTCTTATTGGTGCTATGATAACAATCTTTAAAAGCACTTTTAGAAAGTAATAACAAGAGAATGAATGAATAACGACTGACGAAACAAGTATATCGAGCTAACGTTAATGGTAGCGTGCCCAGAGGTAGACCGAGGAAAGAATAGTTGGAATGTGTGAATGAGACCCTAATTCAAAAATATATAAACTAGCTGCGAATTCGATCTCGAATGTTTCCACTTTGTTTGTATTTATAATTATATGGTGCTTATTTCACTCGCATTTTGCTTCCCGTTTGCAAATGTATTTTCTTCCTCATAGAGAAAGCATTAGTGATTTTTTAAATAATAGACAAACCAAAGTTTTCATTTTGATCAACTTAAAAATAGAAATTTACAAAAAATAAAAAATATCAAAATAATAGAAACCATTTTTAAAATATAATGACAAATCAGACAACTCAAATTTTGTATTTGAAATGGTAATTTTTTGAGCTGGAAAAGGGAAGGGAAAAGTTCTGTTGCACCCTATCTCTTTCCCAGCTTTATGATTTTTTTAATGTTGATACTATAAACAGAGGTAACTTGGGTATAACCCAATCGCACGGTCAGAGAATTTTGTTGGTCAAGAAAAGCCAGGAATTTTCTATAAGAGGCATATTAAATAACTGTCATGGCAAACAAATTGGAAATTTTGTAATCTTTGTTTGAAATTGTTTCATTCAGTTTATAAAATATCAATTTTGAAAATATTACAAGCTTAAGATTCTGGTCTTTCAATTTTGATGGTCAGGGAAAATTAAAAATTGGTCAGGGGAAAAAATATGGAATTTTGAAAATGAAGTTCCGCGGCCACCTTAATATGATATTCTTGTTACTAATTTATTTGCCTTGTATTTCTATTTCTTTTTTTTTGCAGTACCTTCCTCCTGAACATTATATTTTTTTGTTCAAAATTCAATTATTTGGTTGAAAATTCAACGGTTGTGTTAAAATTGTATTATTTTTGGTTAAAAATTCAACTATTTTTTATTTAAAATTTAAATCTTTTTTGGTTGATATATTTGCATGAACTTTTTTTTCTTACACCACTCGAAAATTTTTACTTCTTGAAAATTCGCCTTTTTATTTAGAAAATTGATCATTTTATTTGAAAATGTATATCTTTGGTTGCAAATTTGATTACTTCGTTGAAAATTCATTTTTTTTATAATTAAAAAGTAATTTTTTTAATTGAAAGTGTAACTTTTCATATTTTTGTTAGAAATTGATTTTTTAGCTTAAGATTGATCGTTTTTGTTTGAAAATTCAACTCGATTGGTAGAAGTTACCTTTTTTTAAATGCTATTGTTTGGTTGAAAATTAACTTTTTTGTTGAAAATTTATATTTTCGGATTGAACATTCAACTGTTTTACAAAAAATTCATGTTTTGGCTTGAAAGTTCAACAATTTGGATGATTTTTTTTTCGTTTTTCACTAAAAAATCTTCATTTGTTGAAAATTCGTATTTTCATTTAGAAAATTGATTATTTTAGTTGTACATTCATTTCTTTGGTTGAAAATGTTGTTTTTTTGTACAAAATTATTTTGTTACTTCCATTTTTTGTTGAAAATTGATATTTTTTCGTTGAAAATTCGTCTTTTTGTTTTTAAAAATCCAACTGTTCTGCTGAAAATTTAATCATTTTCTTGAAAGTTTGTTTTTTTATTGTTTGAAATATTAATTATTACATTTTTTGTTCAGAATTTATTTTTCTCTTGAAAATTCAATCCATTGTGTTGAAAATCCAACTATCTTACAAAAAAATCATCTTCTTGGCTTGAAAATTTAATTATTTAGCTGAAAATGCAACTGTTTTTGGTAGAAGTTTAATCTTTTATTGATTAAAAATGAGAATGTTTGGTTGAAAATTCAACTATTTGGTAAAAAGGGATGTAAGGTCAGAATTGCTTCCAAAAATGTGATACCTAATACTTGAAAAATTATACCTAAAAAAATGTAGAGTCACCTGGAAAAATCCTGGAATTGTCAAGAAATTTCCTTCAAAATTTGAGTATACCCCCTGATAAGTTAATAAATAAGAGTATAAGATATATTTAGTTTAAATTTAAAATTTTACTAAAGTAAGTTTAGGTTTCAATCTTGAATATTTTTGAAAAATTATTATGTTACTAAATACTAATGTATATATTTATTTTATGTTTCAGGTACGTATAACTCATACAGTGGATTATATTCTACACGTTTCAAAATAGAACTTGATGAACTTGTCGGTATGTAAGAGATGCTATTGGTTTTTTGTCTCTCTCCCGTTTTATCTCTCTCCTGTTTCTCTCTCTGTTTTGTCACGCCTGAGTGCACACCGCGAATCCCCCCGCAAACGCCTCTCACGTATCCCCACGGCGCGGCGTCAATTCTCGGAAGGGCATAATCCAGGGGAGCTAAATCCGAGTTTTACTGTATTGCAGTTTTAGCTTTATTTTTATTTTTTTTTAATTTCCAAAAATTTCGTGGTTAAATATATTTCTTGTCCTATGTGTGAAACATTCTAGTTAATTCGCTAGAACGATAAATTTAATTAAACGGAATTGTAGAGGCCGACTCTTTTATTATTCAAACCAGTAGCAAATCAATATATCAATAAACGACTGAACCGCTTCTACAGAGAAAGCAGAGCGTCAGTTTCAGCTGCAGAGTGGCGCTGGAATTTATTCCTGTGCAGATTACATGTAGAAGCTGGTTGTTATTAATATTATATCGCAATAAGCGAGAAAATCTATGCTTGGCGCATAACAAGCGCAGAGAATAGTAAATTTAGTTTTCGTAATACATGTGACAGGCTGATCGAGAAGTTAAGTGGCGAATTCAAATGAGGAAAGTACAAGTCGTAGTCGAGTTTATTCGTTCATACAATTTCCTGCTTTCGCAGTTATATGGATAAAGCTTTTAACCAAATAGTAGAATTTTCAACAAAGTAGTTTAATTTTTAACAGAAAAAGATAATTTTTCACTCAAATAGTTGAATTTCCCAATGAAAAAGACCAATTTTCCACCAAAAACGGAATAGTTAAATGTTCAGTTAAAGATTTTATTTCCAACAAAAAAAAAACAAAAAAACTTTTCAACAAAATAGTTAAATTTCTAACCAAACTGATGAATTTTCAACTAAAATGTTCAATTTTGAACCAAGCAAATGATTTTTCAACCAAAATTATGCATCTCTAACCAAACATTGAATTTTGAACAAAGTATTTTAACTTTCTACTAAATAGTTGAATTTACATACAAAAAAAAAATTTTTCTACAAAAGAAAGACGAATTTTCAACAAAATACATGAATTTTCAATTAAACAAGTTGATTTTTAACCAAGTAGTGAAATTTGTTACCAAACCAGTTGAATTTTTAACTTAAAAAGAGGAATTAACCCTTTCAGGAGCACATTTTTCTGTTAAACTAATTCTTGCTATTAATGGTAACTTAGGGGTTTTTGGGGTCGCTGATCACGATTCTGGCATCAGAATTGCAAAGTTAAAAATGGCGGTTACAAGATGACGACTATTTTACTCTAATTTTGAAGTTTTCGAAGAATTGACACAAAACTTGCTGTATTGGTATTTTTTGGACGGTCCCCACTCTAATGCCATGCAGGTTGTATTGAATCCGCCTTCTTGAATTTTTCAATTCTGACATCAGATTTGTAATCAGCGACCTCAAAAACCCCGATACACTAAGTTTCAGAGCAATTGCGAAAAATTGCGAATTTGCACTAATATAACCGCCATTTCAAACCCGCCATTT
>JAABKJ010005695.1:0-22738 GCA_011634705.1 Andricus grossulariae | reverse complement strand
TTTGCGACATCTATCATAAGGACGCGTACTACAATGCTTCAGGGATAGGGACGAGGACACCATGTAATATATCCTCTAAGATACCAACATTCCCCCTCCAATTGTCGCTGCTGTACCGGAACTTTGTTATTTTTATGGGGCGCGAAAAGTTTGAACATTGTTTTTTTTATTAATTCTTTTGTTCATGAAAATGTTGAAGTACATGTGTTTCAAAATAATTATTATAAATTAATTATTTTCAATCAAAAAAAAGAAAATTTTCAACAAAATAGTTACATTTTCAACCAAAGTGATAAATCTTCAATAAAAAACTGAATTCTCACTGAAAGGTGTAACAGTTAATATCTGCACAAAAAAATATTAAAATTTTTAATCAAAAACGGATGAATTAAGCCAAAAACTACGAATTTTTAACCAATTATTTGAATTCGTTACCAAAAAAGAATAATTTTCAAACCGGAAAGATGAATTTTTACCTAAAACGATGAATCTTCAAACAAAAAACGAATTTTTAAACAAATAATTGAAGTTGCAACCCAAAAGAAGAATTTTCTACCAAAAATAGACAAGTTTCCAACCATGTAGTTGAATTTTCAACGAAATAATTAAATTCTTAATCAAAAATATGAATTTTCAACCACGAAGAGTGAATATCTACCAAAAAAGATCAATTACACAGGACCACAAAATCTAAACCCTTGCAACACAGACCAGACTATGTGGGTGATATATTTTCGGGATCGCTGGATTTTAATCCGTTGTCCGTTTGGTCCAATCACGTCAGGGTCAAGGTCAGTTCAAGGTCAAACTTACAAAATTCATCGATGACTAATTAAGTCAGGTACTAATATGTTTTCGGGTTTGCTGAATTCAAATCTGTCGTCAGTTTGGTCCAGTCAGGTGAGGTTCAAGATCAACTCAAGGTCAAACCTACAACATTCATCGCTGACCAAATAAGTCAGGGTACCTATTGGTTTGCGGGGTCGCTGAACTCGAATCTGTTGTCAAGGTCAGTTCCAGTTCAAACTTACAGAATTCATCGCTAACCAATTTAGTCAGGGTAGCTGTGGGGTGTCGGGGTCGCTGAATTCAAATCCGTTGTCGGATTGGTCCCATAAGCTCAGAATCAAGGACAATTCAAGGTCAAACCTAAAAAATTCATCGCTCACCAAATAAGTCAGGGCACCTACAGGTTTTCGGGATCTCTGAATTCGAATCCGTTATCCGTTTAATCTAATAATGTTGGAGTCAAGGTCAACCCTACAAAATGCATCGCTAACCATATAAGTCAGGGTACCTATAGATTTTCAGGGTCGCTAAATTCGAATCCGTTGTCCGTTTCGGTTGAACTTGAATTGAACTTGACCTTGACCTGATGAGCCCAGCGATCAGCGGATTTGAATTCAGCGACCCCGAAAATCTATAGGTACCCTGACTTAATTGGTTAGCGGTGAATTGTGTAAGTTTGACCCTGAGCTGACCTTCAGCCTGACCTGATGGGACCAACTGGACAACGGATTTGAATTCTGCGACCCCGAAAACCTATAGGTAGCCTGACTCAATTGGTAAGCGATGAATTTTGTAAGTTTGACCTTGAACTGACCTTGACCCTGACCTGATGGAACCAAACGGACAACGGATTCGAATTCAGCGACCCCGAAAATATAAGACCCGCCCAGTCTCGTCCGTGTTGCAAGGGTTTAGATTTTGTGGTCCTGTGTTGTTGACCAAAAATGGAATAGTTATATCTTTATTTGAAAAAATAAATTTTCGAGAAAAACAAATTTCAGCCAAAGAAATGATTGTTCAACCAAAAAGAATAATTTTCTAGCAAAAAAGATTAATTTTGAACAAAATACATGAATTTTCAACCAAATTTTTAATTTTTAAGGAAATAATCAACATTATAGTTGAACTTTCAATGAAAGAAATGAATTTTCAACCAGAAATACGAACTTTCTACAAAAAAATTAATTTTCAACAAAATACATAAATTTTCAAGCAAGCAAAATTTTTCTAATGAATTTTAAACCTAATAGGTAAATTTTCAACAATGAAAATTCATTTTAAACCAAAAAGGTGAATTAGTCCCAAAGATAATTAATATTCTACCAGAAAAGGCAAAGTTTAAAAAAGATGGAGAATTTTTCAACCAAATAGTTGAATTTAAACTTGAAGTAGATAAAAGTTTAACCAAAAATGGAATAGTTAAATTTTCAGTTAAAAAAATTAATTAACGAGCAAAATGTTTTTCTTCGCAAGAGGTATTCGTCTTAAAAAATAATAACTTTTAATAGAACTAGCAAAAATTAACCGTTTGTGGTAAGTTTTATGTGTCTGTCTTGATTTTGTTATTTTATTGATATGGAACTCTTCTCATTTTATCATACACATAAATGTCATATTTTTCTTACTCTTGAACTCGGGGAATAATATTTTTACATAAAAGCAAAATAATTCAATAAACTGAAATGAGCTTTTTAAATTCTTCAAAGAAACATTCAATTTTTTGCAATGTTTCAACATATTAAATAAAACTGTTATCGATTTTGCAAAGTGCAACAACAGAATTATGATAATTTTCATAATTTTCTCAAATTTTAGACAACTTTTAGTCTGTACACTTTCAAATTTACCGCTATGTCTGGCGCCCTCTGTATCTGGCGTCGAAAGTGAGTTTCATTTTCTCACCTTGAACGAGAATGCAGATTGCACTCTCAAAGCGTTGTCTCCTCGAAGTTCGCAAATAAAATCATGATCCGTGACTAAAATCAACCTTATTCCCGTAATCTGTTTAAAACCCCCATTTAGTGCGCAAATAATTATTATTTCAAAGTGAAGTATAGTGTTGCATATTCATTTTTTCCTTTCTTTCTTCCTAACCTCAAACAACCATGTGGTTTCAAAAATAAAACAATTGCTAGGTCATTCTAGCATCAATGATTAAAACTTTACTCCAATTTCCTGTCGAGAATTTGTCAACTTAATTTGACATTTAAAGTTCACCAGATTCTTTAAGATGAGCCTTGAAAAGATAATCAGGTTACCAATTTCTCGCTTGAAGCAACATTTTCTAACTGCTCCGTGGCCGGGTTATTCGGCCGGTATTAAAGCCGGAATCCGACCATCAGTTTACCGTGACGTTTTTAGTCGGATCTCGGCCAGTGTCCCCGGCCGGCGCCTGGTTAAAACTGGTGCTATCGGGCCGTGTCCAGGACGGATCCCTGTTTCCATTTCTACATGGGTACAGCGGCACCAATCAGAATTAGAGTAGCCCGTGTCTCAACTCTCCCTTGAGGATCTCCAGGTTACATTAGTTTGGCCTCCTTATGCCTATTCTCCATGATTTAACATCTATCCAGGAAAATCCACACCCAAGACAGTTGCCGGGAAACGTCATGAATGGAATGGTACAATCTACCCCAAAAACGAGGTTCGTAAATCTTGAATTACCACATTGATATATTAACAGAGCCGTGAATACACTTTTTTGTTACTAGGGCCCCTTCATAAGCAAATTAATAACGCCGCAGGCAAATACTTAAAAAATTTCAATGTTGAAATGACAGACCTCGGACTCATTTGAGAAAATCAAAATAGTGGCAACAGGAGCATTAATTTGAAAAAATAGTAGGAAAATAGTGTCATTCAATTTCATCATTGTTGCATAGCGCGTGTATTGTTTGCAAGTATTAGTTATAAAAGAATTCCAAATTATGAGTTCGAGTTAAATAAAATTTAACGCATCAGTAAAAAAACGTCGGCAACTATTTCTGTACGAAACTAAAACAGTTTTTTTATTGTTAAAAATGTGTACTCATAAATCTTTATTGTTTCCAGAACCATGTTCGGGTGGCTTCGCGGGAAAAAAGTCTACCCTCAAATGTGAACCTCAAATAATGCAAAAATCAGCCCCCTGCGCAACTAGGACAACCAAATACGCAACTATTGAGAACACGACCTAGACAATTTTTAGGATATCTCATTGAAGAAAGACAGGAATGAACGTATATGTACAATATAATATATGTATAATAAAATATGTATAATGTATAATAAAGTCCCCGTAGTTTTTCAAACCATTTTTTATTATTCAAGCAATTAAAAATTACTTGACAAATTTTTTTGTCTAAAAATGTGTAAACTGTAGCAGACTCTCGTCGATTGCCAGGCACCGAGCCATAAACTTTATCGATAGATTAATATGTATTCGGTGCTTATATACCGGGAGATAATCGAGAAATTGTAACAAAATAACGGAGAAAAGGAAAGATGTCGAAAAATCCACAAAGGATACTTAGAAAGTTCGAGTTTAATGGCGTGAGTTAGAAATTGTACTTCCTGGCGGAAAGTTTTGGCGGACTTTTGTTGATTATGAACAGAAGAATTGGAGATACCGACAAAACGCTCATCCAGCCCTCTAAGTGCCGCGAAAATGGTGATTTTTCTTGTCCGATAATGAGCTTCTCCATTTCACACCTCAAGTGGATTCTGTCGCGCGTGTTTTTTTATTTTAAAGTGAGAATTTCTTACAGGAAGTGACAAAGAATTAAAAATTGTTCGCGTCGCATGTATGCAAGTTCTAACGATATACTGAGCGATTTCGTCATCTTCATAAGATTCAAGATTTCTCAATATATATTACCCCATTTCGCTATCCGAAATATATGAACTTTTCGTTGTTGTTTTATTTTCTGTCGCTCCCGGAAGGTTTCAGGTTCGTGGCAGCCTAGATGCATTTTTTCCTTGTCATGTAATGGCAAGAGTTACGCGTTAACAGTTGCTGGCATCAAGCGTGAAAATCGAGATCGGTTCAATCTTGCGTATCAGGGAGATTAAGCTGATATTAAACGGCCCTTGGGAATTTAAGATTTTAGATTTCATTCCAGCTTTGGAATTTGAAATTTTATATATTTTTTTATCTTTCTAACAAAATGGCGTTTTTGAACTCGCTCGATAACATCACTACGTATACGGAATTGAAAAGCTTGATCGCAGAATTATATAATCCGGAAATTTTTGAAAACCTCAAGGCTCTGAATCTAGACACTTCCGGTACCCGAACATTGAAATGCGCTCCATTGCGAAGAGGCAATAAGCTTCTTAATGGGTGGCCATCCAGAGATTCAAACTATACCTGATTTTGCGAAATTTAACCTGAAAATTGAAAAAGGAAGATTTCCTAGACCAAGCACACAGAATAAACCGCACAGAAGCAATACAGGTTACAAAGATACACATACCCATGACCATTCTTCAGACTGAGATACGGTTTATAGCAACAGATCAGCCAATAGAAATCGCTTAGGAAAGAGGGGGTTACGAAAAATTGTTCTGGGTTGGAACCTTATATTTAACGGTAAAAGCTATCGGAGCGCAGATGGGTTCTTAACAAAAATTGACGACCGTAGGAGACTAACTAGGGTATCGGATGATGAATTACTAATGGCAATGCGAAAATTTATAAAAGAGTTCAGATCTAACTTCCGCGACGATGACTTTGAGAGAAGAGTCAAGGAGCAAATGCAGTCTAGAACACAGGGTAAAGATGAGTATGTCGATGATTATTATCTGACCAATGTTCAGAGCCTAATAAATTTGCTCGAAGATGAAATTCCGATAGTCGACCAGCTAGAGTGGATCCACAGAGGTCTTCGACCTGACTACCACAAAGTCATCCGTCGCTCTGATTATAGATCGCTCCGTGAACTGCCTTGCCTCAGAAGAAGCTGAGAGAAAGAGTGGAATGTTTATATAAGAGAATATCAGGACCCACCTCCTCCCGAAAATTCTTTCTGGAAAAAATTCGCTTATAGACCGCGGTCAACTCAAAGGAAAATTAAGCAATCGCCAACATCAATGTTGAAAGAGAAGATAGACAAAACCTCGGCGATCAACACTGAATAAAAACAGGCCGCGAATAGCTATAGCAATAAGTGAGAATAAACGGATCATAGACAAAACACACACCACGTCGGTTCTCAGGAGGGGGAGCTCAGCAGAAAGTTGATGCTTCTGCTGATAATTAAAAGAACGAGCCTCTGGCTAGAAAACCCAACAAGGTGATTCGCTTCAACTGCAAACAGGCAGGCCACTTCTAAAAAGGTTGTGCCTTTCCCAGAAGGTTGCTTTGCTATGTATGCTAAACCTAGGGCATTACGATGAGGACTTGCCCTAAATGTTCGGGAAACTAGGTGAAAAATCAGTGAGATCGGTCTGCACTGCCTCTCTGCCACTCAAGACCGCAACAATTGATCAAAATTCAAATTTGGCAAATTCGAGCGCCGACAAAATGGCGTAGGTACAATCGATAGTTATGAAAACGTTACTGTACCGCCTGAGATTGAGCTGGACCTGCCCATTTCGGCAAAAGGAGATTCGAATATCGAGAACGCAGTGGCAATGGCCTGCACTGCCTATTCGAGATTTGGATTCGACAGGGATACGAATAGGATGATTGATCCTACAGAACTTACAGGATTTAATAAACTGAAAGATCCCCTGGGCGGATATCTCTCGGACAGAAAAAGCTTATTCAGCTTAATTCAGGCAGAAGAATTAGAAGTTGAGGCTCAGATAATAACAAATCCAAAAACATAATTACTCGAGCCAAAAGATGAGAACAATTATAACGCGCCTTGCAGCAAAGTGGAAGATCTTGATAAAATTATCGCGATCAAAAAGAGTTGGTCAGAAATGGATTTGATTAGTCGTATTATGGAATAGATAGGAATATCCAATAGGGACTTCAGGGAGAACACTTGTATACCTCTCTCCAAAAAGTCTCTACCTCGTTGGGCTTGGGTAGATTTTGATAGAAACAGGGTGATCATTGAAGAGGCGACATGAGCCAGCGAGAAACTGTTGATTCTCCTTGATCCATCTCTCCATCTTCTGTAGTCTCTTACTTGCATCAGATAACATTTGTATTTTGTCAACAATGTGCTGCTTGATTATCAGCAGTTTTTATTGTTCATGTATGATTGAAGATCCTTAGTTTTTGAGCGAACTTTCGAACCCTTTCCGTGAACAGCCTACCAGATGGTATGTACTCAATCAAACATTAAATACGGGACGCATTCTGTCTTGCCCATCCAATCTTCTTGTTCAGTTGATACATGCGTCTTTTGCTCTTTTGATCTATCGTCGGTTTTAGCCTTCGATTTGAATAAGCCAATGCCCTCGCAGCACCATAAACTGAACAATTGATGGTCCAGATGTCGTACTCCTCCGCGATATCCTCATGAAGGGAGGCATCTATTTCAGACAGATCTTGGAGCTTAAGAGGAACCTGTATGCTCTGGGATTTTCTGGCACAATAGAGTGTGCATGCGCGCCATGAAGCTTCCGCGAGCAATGATAATGCTGGCATCGTAACAGTCTAGCACGTCAGCCTTAAGTTGATTCTTCCACTGAATGTGGACGTTTCACCGGTTCGTCGTCGTGTTTCCATCTAAATTATTTGCAGTACCTAACCTTTAGGGAGATCGGCACTGTTTGCCTACCGATTGTCGGGCGCTCTGCGCGTTCGATCATTTTGAACCGCATATACACATTTTTGGTGGTTTGCTGGTGTTATTCTTGTTTCCGGGAGCATCTAGGGGAAGAGTTTGTTCATACTTTTAGAGACCCGCATGTAAGGATAAGGCTGTATATTCTGAAAGGTCGCCCGGTATCCTAGAGACATCATTTAAGACACGACAACAATTGCCCGCGACTGCTTATTAATAATTGTAACCACATTTTACTGAAGTTGAGCAGTCGGTATTATTAAATACGTTTACACCTCTCCGAATAAAAGTATCAAGGCAATACTTCATACGTCAGACCTTCCAGTTAGATGCATAGAGAATCATCAGAGATCAGGTCCACAAAGAAATTAGCAGCTTATTACCTGAGTCTAATTAAAATATCAGTTCCCTACCAATATTCACAATATACACTTATTCAGTTTGTGTCTTTCGCTTTCATTTTGTCAATTTTGAAAAGAAATATTGTACGTAGAATATTTCAACATTTAAGGATGCAGAAAACATTTTATTAACTAGATATATAGTTGTTTGGTTAATTTAAAAATTGTAAATATTTCTAAATTTGCAACGAACATCGTATTTCGTATTAATGTTTTAATTCTATGCAAATTCAAATGCGCATTGTATAATTGTTTACAATTATACTTTTAATTTCGTATTAGGTTATTATATGTACACTGATTCAATCATCATTTTATTTATTTCTATTTATTACGTGACTATTTATATGGCGTACATTTTTTATTATTATTTTCTCCCATTTTGTTGTAAGATTTTTCACAATTATAGAAAAATTTTTGTTTTTAATCGCCTCTACATATCTACGATATGCAATTCTCTGTTGTTAAATTTTCTATATTTTATAGTTAATTTTACACAATTTCCAATGGTACTATGCTTAGATCTCGAGATCATTCACCATGCCCAACCATGCTGAAAACTGCATTGCAAAATATTCCAAAGGATACTGAAGTGACCGAAAGCACTAAGCACCGCTTAATGGAACGACGCCTTGGTTTTTATGCTTCGAAGCGCTGAAAGTGGAAATGTTTTACAAATTGCCTTTAATTTCTGCAATAGTCAAACCAAGAGTAACGAGATATAATCTTGCATCAAGGAAGTGTAGAAGGCGGTAAAAGATGCAGGCCTGAATATGTTTGCTTCAAGTTGCAATAGAGCAAGCACAAATGATCCGGCAATAAAAATCATGATCAAGCGCACAAGAAAAGTTGAAAATGTTTTCAAAATGTTGACATCTTCTTCCAATCCGTTATACTTTGAAATCAGTCTACATGTGTCATATTGTTTAAGATTGTTACTAAAATTTCAGATGCTACTTTTATTGTTCACGGCATGGTAATTATCCCGCTTTTCCATCCGCCTCATCTTCTCAAATGCATCCGCGATAACTTGCTAGATAAAGATCTTGAATTTGATGTGAGGATTAGCGAAAAAGAAAAGGACAGAACTTCTGCCAACTGGGACCACCTTATACAAGCTTATGAGCTAGATACTTTTGGCAGTGCAAGAATTCGGGCCATAAAACAACAGCTTTCGCGACGCAAGCACCAGCAGAAAGGTCAGGTGGGATTGAATCGTTTATTTAAAAATAATAGCACGCTGCTTGTGTAAAAAAACTTCCTTCAATATACATGAGTTTTATTTAGTCGTTGGATCTCAAAAGCCATAAAAATGTTTCTGCTTTATTTTTATCATAAATAATTTTAGCAAATGTATTTGCTTTCCCGTAAAGTAAGCAATAAGAAAGAATAAACAATTGCCTGAATAAAAATGAACCTCGAAAATAAATCTTTTTGAAATCAAGACGGTCAGAATAACCTCTGATATAATTATATTTTAATGCAGATCTAGAAATCATTGATTTACAAATTTCTATAAATAATTTATATAATCAATTTGTAAATCAATGATTTCCTAATCTTCAATAAAATGTAGTTACATCAAAGGTTAACCTGTTTGTCTTGATTTCAGAAACATATATTTTCAAGGTTCATTTTTATTTAGTCAATTTATTCTTCGATTCGAAATGCTGCCTTTATGAGGAAGCGATTAAATTTGCTAAAATCATAAGAAGAAACAAAGTCCTCATACAATCAGCACCTTTTGGATACATATAACTGAACCACATCCGAGATCGAATTCACAACTGGTTTCTATTTATTTGCGTTTCTAATAATACTCTATTCCTTTGCCGAATGGGAGAAATCCATCGGCCCTAGACGAGTACCATTGGAGGGCAGACATACTGCTGAAGTATGCTCAGTAAACTGGGTAATGCCTTTAATGGGAAAGTAGCGCACGATCGCAACAGGAAATTTCGAACCCTTCTAGCGGACACAAGTTTCCACTTGCTTCTCTAGAAGCGATTGAAAGATAAGGGGTTCTAGCACCTCAAGACGAACGGCTTAAATCAAGAGCTTTGGGTTTAAACTGTGACGATGATGAAGGAACCTTTCTTCCAACATGGCAGAATTACCTCGCTTTCCAGGACGTGTCAGTTCTCGATGAAACCTGTGAAAAAAAGGAAATCCCTCGTAGCAGGCGATATTCCAAGAGAAAATGCCTAGAAAATCTGCGCACAAAGAAAATTGTTCCTTGTCATTGAAGCAATTAAAAGGAAAAGTTCCGTTACTGAATTTTTGTTCCCATTGTCGAGAACTTTTAACAATCGTGCAAAGGCCTTTCTACAAATGAGTTAACGTAAGAGAAAAGTCAATGTTTGAAGCAATTCTTACCGACGTAACTGGTCTCCTCCGGCGAATTATGGCGTCATACTATGTGAAACTGGGAGTTCAAGAAATGGCAGTAGCATTCCTTCGAAAATAAGTACGGAATGATTTTTTTACCTGCCAAATCCACAACAACACTTTAGAGGAGAATTTTTTTCACCTGATTGTAGAATAGTACCTTCGTGCGACTGTGGCTTACCTCAATAGAATTTTATCAGGGAAGCTGAAATTTCCGTCTGAACATGTAGAAAAAGCTGAGATTTAAAAAAATGTCTTCCTCGCTAGAGTCTTCGCGAAGCGCAAAGCATCGTTGCATAAAAAGCATACTTATTCTTCGTTAATCACGATGATGTGCCAATGCAAGAGAGGAAGGTTTGCAGAGTAGTAGTTGCTTTTGGCTGAATTTGTGCTTCTTGATCATGGATTGTATGCAGAACTGACGTACGAATTCCGATAAGAATATTCGAATCTTTGGGAGACAATTTTGGACAGCGACAAGGTAAATCAAAAATTTTTTATATTGAATGGAAAAAGCCCTCTTACTTTTCATTTAAAAGTAATGTTATCTTTTGTCCACTACAAATCTTGTTAATAACTTTTTGAAATTGATTATACACTTAATGTTTTAGGCCAGTAGACAAACAGATTAACATCAAATTATAAGTCGAAAACTATAACATAAAAAAATATTTCCATTTACGTATTGCAATACTAAAGAATTAGTGCAACATCATGAAAATATGATTTGAAAGATGTTGAAAAGGTTACTTTTTCATCTTTTGTCTCATATTCTTCAAATTTTGCATTAAGTCTTTTATTTTCCTTAAATTATGAGAAAAATTATCAATAGAACCCATGAAAAAACTAAATATACATACACGTACACTAACGCACGCACACACGATCTAGTTCTAAAACCAATTGTACGAGGCGTTAGCTTTGAGTATCCATTGCCGCCTACTTCCAATTGCGTTGACCGCTCCTGATGAACGCTGCAAAATTCACAGTCACGGGGAAAATATAATTATAGAAATAAAAAGATAATTCTATAAAAGGAAATTTTTCATCAATTATGTGCCCAAAACTAATTAAACGTCAAAAACAAAAAATCTCAAAATCGAAAATGAGGCCACACAAAGCTAGGAAATTCCCTCTTCTAAATCTCGGAAAAAGGAAACCTTACTGAATTATTCTTAACAGAAACTTGAAATCAAATAGGACGTACCAATATCAGTATATCGACTAATAATTAAATACAACGTCAAATTTCGAAAAAATTATTTCAAAATGTTTTGACGCTCCGAAAGCTGCTCAGGGAAAGGTGCCGAATCTCGAGTGTTATTCACTTCCTTAGCAATGAGATAAGTCCTGATTCACCAGAAAACAATCTTTTGATGGGCGTTGCTACGGAGCTTGAGAGTAGAGACGAAAGATCGGGGATTTAACTAAAGGTAACTTGTAAAGTTGTCGTATCCAAATACAATAACCGCTTCTGAATTAGGTGACACCAGCTATCAAGAAATTCTGACCTAAAGGTGGTACATTATTATCTAAGAAATCCTCTCCGAATGATGTGAAACTCAAGCCGGCTACCAGGCCTTTAGTAAAACATCCAAGTTCAAGTTTCTAGCACCGAGAAAGTTGAGAGAGATGATCCGCATCTGAGATAAAGTGATCCTTTTCGCGTTCTCTGGGATCGACCATAAACATTCTCAAAATATAAACTTTCAAATTCCCCTCCAAGGTGGATAAGTTGAAGAGACCTCACAAATAGTAAACAGCATAAATCCCAACAGCATTCCAAATTTTTAATACATTTTGCAGTTAGACCTGAAGGATAAGAGTAGGATGGCATACATCAGTAGGATTGGCGGAAAATTTCAAATAGTTTGTGTAATTCCAATTGACAAAAATGTCCCAATTGCTTCTTAGAGTCTCTCGTTAGGTCTGGATGGTTGAGGATTTTTCCTGATGACTTTCCAATGACTTTTCAAATCAAACACGCGAAAACTCGGCTTCTGCTCGATGTAATGATCTTGTTTTTTTCTTGACAAATAGAAAAACATCTGTCGATGACCTCTTATGTTTGGAAAAAAGCTTTTCTCCCGATATTTACAACATGATAATTATTGCAAGCCATTACCGTCAGGAATCGTTTCCTCAGATTTCGACGGAAAAATGTTCTGGAATATGGACGCTAAATTATATCTAAATCACTATAGATCCATTTGAATTAGGCATAATTGAATAGTAAGTGATTTAAATTAGGTTTGAATTGCAAAAATTAAATTTTAATGTCTAGAATTAAACCAAAATTGAGTAGAATTTCACTTGAATGAAACAAAATTCAGCTTGGATTAAATAGATTTGTCGAAATGATTTTTTTTTTATCTAGTAAACATTGATATTAGAATACGAAAATAGGACATGTTTTTTGAACGATTTTATATTTTTCGACTTAGTATCGTACTGCAGAGAAAAGTATGTCAGTCCACAATTTAAACAATGATTTCCGAAAAACAGATTTTAATTGATCCAACGTTACCCTGGCCGAGGATTTAAATCATGATAATTCAGAAATTCTTTCCCAACTCTTCCCGTATGAATTGCTCTTGTGTCAACTAAATTCGAAAAATGAGATCTCGTTTTCCTCCTCTTTTCGAAAACCTTCTTCTGTGTTCAAATTCGAACTGAATTAATAGATCCCAATAAGAAAATTCAACTATTTTTGGTTGAAATTTCATTCTTCTTAATTGAAATGTCTACTATTATATTGTTGGTTCAGAATTAATCTCTTTTCATTAAAAATTCTACCGTTTGGATAAAAATTTAATTATTGTGTCGAAAGTTCAACTACTTGGTGAAAAGTTGAAAACATTTGATAAAAATATATTTTACTATTTGAAGATTAAACTAATTTGTTGAAAAGTTTTTTTTTCTGTAAAAATTAATCTTCTTAACTTAAAATCTAATTATTCCATTGTTTACTGAGAATTGATAATTTCAAGTTGAAAATTTTATAGTTAATTATTTTTCTCATATTTTACCTCCAACGTGGATACGCAAAGAGTGTTCGAATCATCCTATAAGTACATAGCAAATAGTCATAGTACGAGATATGCAGGTCATAAGACCTTGTTTTTGTTAAAATTGGTTTCATTTCGTCTATCATCAGGGTCAGATGGATTGTAATAATTGTCACGATCTTCCTGGAATGGCTCAGTAATCGACATTTGAGTACAAATGAAACCCTTCTATATCCAAAATGAAGATTGTTACTAAAACTTTCATTCTTACAATCGGAGTTTTCCTGCTTGATTTTGTTGGTAAGTACAATAATATATATCGTATAAAAATTCTTGAAAAGTGGATATTCTTGGATTTTAAATGAGGATAAGGGATTTTAAATGATTCTGTAATTATTTACCATAATGATATTACAAATGCAAGAAACATATACTGAAGTTAAAAATAAGTACCTACAGAATTCAGAAATTTGAAAACACTCCCGCTTAAAAAGTTGAAAAATAACAAATGTTTTTTCAAACAAATTTCGAAACTTTTTGAATGATAAAGCTAAAGAATCCCCAATTTTCCGAGACGATTGCAGGATCAAATTTAAAGACAAAAGAAAAATTTTAAAATACCTTTCAAGAAAAAAATAGCTACATAAATAAGAGCATATTTTTGAAAATTCCATGATTAAAAAAAATTAAAAATATCTAAATACATAATTTATACACCATTTTTTTTTATTTCGGAAAATTTTGCTTGATGATGTATTTATTTATTTTTATTATTTCTTCATTTTTTATATTTTCATTTCATCATTTTTTTTATTTATTTAAAATCTTCATTCTTCAGAGCAAACGATTATTCTAGCTTGAAAAAATTTTTGTTCACTTGCATAATTTTATTTTAAATAATGCATCAAATCGGGAGATTTGAAATTTTTTACTTTTTTAGTTATCCGAAATATTTTTCAGTATTTCATTTGAATGTTTTTTTTTCAACCTTCTGAGTACTTTAAAATCAAAACCTTTTTCACATTTCGTTTTATTTATTATTTGATGAAGAAAAGTGGGATTAAATTAAAAAACTAGGTTCAAAATAACTTACAGAAGGCCGATCTGGAACGATTTTGGATTCTTTTTCAGAAAATTAAACACTTATGTTAGATTTGAAAAGATTTATGTCTACCGAACTGTCAATTTTTGTTTGTCCAGACATTTCTGTTCCTGCAAATAGCGAAAAACGTCGATTTTTTCCTTTTTCATTTTCCATCAATTTTTACATTCTCAAATAGAGAAGGTATTAGATTTGTGTAAAATTTGACCCCCCCGCTCCGTTTTCTGTCAAATCTCTACGTTTTGAGACCCCCTGAACCCAAAAAACAGGTTTTTAGGAATGTGTCTGTATGTCTGTCTGTGAGCGCGATAACTTTCAAAAGTATTGACCTATTGGATTGTCCTTTGGTATACTCTTTCAGTCTCGTAAACAAAAAGTCACGTTTGTTAGCCAGCCATTTTGGATGAAAATTCAAAAAGTGAGCGCATTTTGAAAATTTTTGAGGCCATATTTTTTCAAAATTTAAAAATTATATGTGCGGTTGTTCATAGCACCGAAAAATTCAAACAATTTATTTCCATGATATTTTTTTATAAAATGAAAATTTTCAGACTTACAGCGTTTTCAAAATCCAAAAGAGGGAACGAAAATTAACATTTTCAGCCAAACAACGCACGACACGAAAAAAAGTCAAGGTAAATAAAGTGTTTCTTCTTGCACGCCCTATAGGATTATCGTGACGGCTTTTTGCATTTTCTCGAAAAATCGAAAATTCTAATTTTTATTGCACAAAAAATAATGAAAAATCAAAAATTTAATTCCACGGTCTAACTATGCAAGATACGACAAATGATGATTGAACAAAAATTGTGCAATCCAAAAAGATCCACAAATTTGTTATTGGTCACTTTTTGATAGGATGTGTTGTTTCTGTTTTTTTCGTAAAAAAAAAACATTAACAGTGAAAAAATCAGCCCGAGTAGTGGGCATATTCTCATCAAAACTTTGATTATTTCATTTTTTTCATCTCGTGTGTGGGTCTTCAAAATATTTAATTTTTTTCATGTCCTCAATAATATTTATAATGATTAAAACAATGAAATAAAGCTGTCTGTATGTATGTATGTATGTATGTATGTATGTCTGTCTGTGAGAACGGTAACTTTCGAAAGAATTGACCTATTGGATTGGCCTTTGGTATACTCTTTTAGCTTGAAATACTATTATGTGGTAAAGTGAATTGTTATAAATAAATTAAAATAACAAGTTGTCTGCATTATGGATTTTTTATTTTCAAAGTTTATTTTTGCCCTTTAATTACTTGCATTTATTGACAAAATGATACTTGATCATGAAAATTTGTCATCTGATATTTTTATTAATTTTGTAAACAAATGCCCAGTGTCGACATTCAAAGGCAGAAAGTAATCGTATTTTCCTAAAAATTTAATCAGGAATTATTTAATGCCAAATCCTTTAAATTGACAATTGTGAAACTATCAGTATTTTAATTTGATATTCTACGGTTTCGAAGAATTTAGAAGACCAGACAATTTCGTACGTTCAAACTTGAAACGAAAGAATTCAGAAAATTTGAATCGAAAACTATTAACTATAAAACTGACTCTCACGATTTTTTATGTACGATTTTTACATTTTAAAAGTTTATATAGTAAACTTGTGATATTTTCAATTTTTGAATTCGAAACTATAACACCGTAAAATGTAAAATGTAATTGTAAATCTCCATAAAGTGAGAAATTTTATTACAAGAATTTTCGAATAAGAGCTTTTGAAGTAAAAAGACTTCAGTTTGAAGGTCATGAATATTAGAGTCCTTTAGTATTGTGTTTTCAAAACTGCACCAAAATATTGAATTCTTAGGGCAAAAATAATAATTTTAAACCAAAAATACGAATTTAAAAAGCAGTAAATTCTGATCAAAACATGTAATAGATACTATTTCAACAAACGAAAATAGAGATTTTAATTTTAAATCAAAAACAGTTAAGCTCAGACAATAAAGACGAATTTTTAACCAAGTAGATTAATGTTAAATCGAGAAATGCATTTCACTGAAAGATATGAATTCTGAACCAAAAATATAAGGGTCGACTTTTGAACCACTCATAACGTATGTAAAGTTAATCTGCTGTCTAAGTTAATCCTCTAAGGCCATCTTCAAGTTATATACCAGTGTTCTCAAAAGTGACATTTTATGTTTCGAGCGGGGAGGGGGGGGGGGCCATCAAATGTTTATTCTCCAAATTTTTCCAATGTATACGAGAAGATGTCACAAATCTTTATTGTTTTCTTTACAGAATCTATGGAACCGAGTGGTCCTGAAGAATCTAATTATAACATAATACACCAAAATAATCTGAATTCCGGACGTACACATCCTGTGAGTGGATATTTTTTCCTGTAAATTGATTTCACCCGAAACGAGCAGTTTTCTGTTTGATGTGCATAATACATTACAATGTTAGATCTTCTCAAGTGCGGCGTATGTAGCACATGTAAAAATGGCCGCCGTTCATGTTCACGAGTTGCTATGAAAACTTGTCCACATAGATGATGGCCTGTTTCTTCATGTTTCACACTAGCGGCGCGCTCGGGAAGAATTGTAACATTTATTTACGACGAAAATGTGCTCGTTTTCGGTTCCACTAGTTTGTTCTCCTCACGTCTATTTTCCATGATTTCACGTCTGTCTAGGTAAGTCCATCTCCAATGGAGTTAGCGGGTAATGTCGTGGAAGGCATGGTAAGAGCACGAAAGAACGAATACCAGCGGTTAAACCAACATACTATACCACACCAATCGGCACAAGCGACCATGAATGCTCAGGATAGACGCTTTGTAAGTAAATATTTTGTTTTGTGCATTGTCTTCAGAAAAAACAAGCAGTTTTCTGATGGTTGTACATAAGGCATTGAAATACTAGATCTTTTCCTGCGCGGCGCTATTATGGCAAATATAAAAATGGCCGCTGTTCATGTTAACATATTATCATGATAACGTGTCGACATAGATGGCGGCCATTTCTACACGTGCCACACTAGCGCCACGCTCGAAAAGAATTGTAACCTTTATTTACGACAAAAATGTGCTCATTTTCGGTTACAATGGTTTTTTCTCTTTATGCCTATTCTTCAGGATCCAACGTCTGCCCATGTGAATCCATCTCCAAGAGAATTAGCGGGCAACGTCCTGCAAGGCATGGTAACAGCACGAGAGTACGACTACCAAAAGTTGAACGAACATAGTAGACCATACCATCCGCCACAAGTGACGTCGAATGCTCAGGATAGACACTTTGTAAGTAAATATTTTGTTCTGTGCATTGACTTCAGAAAGAACGAGCAGTTTTCTGATGGATGTACATAAGGCATTGAAATACTAGATCTTTTCCTGCGCGGCGCTAGTATAGCAAATATAAAAATGGCCGCTGTTAATGTAAACATATTATCATGATAACGTGTCGACAGACGGCGGCCACTTCTACACGTGCGACACTAGCGCCACTCTCGGAAAGAATTTTAACCTTTATTTGCGATAAAAATGTGCTCATTTTCGGTTACAATGGTTTGTTCTCCTTATGTCTATTCTTCAGTATTCAACGTCTGCCCATGCAAATCCATCTCCAACAGAGTTAGCGGGTAACCTCGTGGAAGGCATGGTAAGAGCACGAATGTACGAATACCAGCGGTTAAACCAACATACTATACCACACCAACCGACACATGCGACCCTGAATGCTCAGGATAGACATTTTGTAAGTAAATATTTCGTCCTGTGCATTGACTTCGGAAAAAACGAGCAGTTTTCTGTCTGTTGTACATAATGCATTGAAATAATAGATCTCTTCCTGCGCGGTGCTAGTATCACCATTTGGCCATCGGCCATTTGTACACGTGCCGCACTAGCGCCACGCTCGGGGAGAATGGCAACCTTTATATACGACAGAAATGTGCTCATTTTCGGTTACAATCGTTTGCTCTTCTTATGTCTATTCTACAGGATTCAACGTCTGTCCATGTAAATCCATCTCCAAGAGAGTTAGCGGGTAACGCACTGGAAGGCATGGTAAGAGCACGAGAAAACGAATACCAGCAGTTAAACCAACGACCTAAAAAACCAGTCGAACTTCCACAAGCCAAACCAAAAACAAAGTGCGTAAAGCTAAAAAAAGCAAATATGTAGCGCCAGAGGCAAATATTTGAAAACTCTCAAGACTGAAAATGACAGTCCTCGGACACATTTGAGAAATTGAAAATTGTGTCATGAAACTTTTCAAATATTGCATCCCGTGCATGTTTGTTTGCTAGTATTAGTTTCAGAAAAATTTCAAATAACGAGTTTGAGTTGAATAAAATTTGACACATCAGTGAAAAAAATGTCTGCAACTAGTCGTTTACGAAACTAAAACATTTTCCTTATTGTGAAAAACGTGTACTCATAAATCTCTATTTCTTTTTACAGTACCATGTTCAAGTGGCTTCTCAGGAAAAAGCAGTGACCCCGCAAATATCAACCAGCAAATGATGCAAAAATGAGCCCCCAGTGCAACTAGGCGATCCATTAAATAAACAATGTAAATCTGAGAAATATATCTTTTCTTGTGGAATAAAATCTGAAAATTAATTCAACCTATAGACCAAGAAGTCTATTATACAATCCCTAGATATAATGGAAAAAAACGATATAAATATGAAAAATAGATATATAATATGTATGTGGGACGCGTGAACTCGACTGATTCTAACAGTCGGGAATTAATTTACTTGCCCAAGTAGAAGGCGAGTTCGAGCCTGGCCGTGGTGAGGAGGCCTAAGAACTCCAGAGGGTAGGGAGGAACTGGAAGCTGCAGCGATGATGACCCTTGATGGGTAGGAGTTTCTGGTTAGTATGGTGAAAGTATCAGCGTGAATGTAACTAAAAAGCGAACATCAGGTGGCAAGCTTCCAAAATAAATTGCCTTATCCCCACAAGCAGAGCGCTGTAGAGATAGACCCTTTAGTTTCCTGGCGGTTCGTAGGAACAAAATAAATCCCGGGAAACAAATAAACACATGGAGGAGAGTCTTCAATGACCCCCTCCATTAATACTTCTTCTCTGAAGAAGATGGAAACAAACGAAGGGGTCACATTACCTTCGAATTAACAAGGGGCCTGTACGGTTTCCAGCAATTCGGGTGGTAAGGCTGGGAATAAGACTTTAATTATTCCCATAAACGAGGCTAAAGCCACTGAGGATGTTGGGACCAAAAGAGGCCCTGGGAAATAGAAGTATAGCAGTGCTGTCAGAAGAAGGTACCATCGCCAGAAACTTCTGTTGAAAAGCGAAACAACCACTCAACGAGGGACCCCTAAAAGGACCCGGTCTGATGGCAGCACCTCTACTCAAGACAGGGAAGTAAAGACTCAAACAAGTGACTCGTACAGAAGGGATATCGAATATATTTGCTTTCCTAGGTTCTGTACTAACGACCAGGTAGCGATTAAAAGCGAGCACCCAAGTAGAGAAAGACGTCAGCCTATGATGATTTGCTCAGCATAAATGTCATTCGATTCTCCAGACTAACCGCCATCAAAGGAGTGGAAACGTTTGCTTAAATACTGCAGTGTGAAAGGATGGCCACGGATGGCCTGAGACATCCGTATCAGAACACAGGCATATATGCTTTTCACTGACAGCTGACACGTATGAAAAGATAGACGTTGATTCCTTGAAAAAATTACAAAGAGATACATTTTAATTAATAAATGAATAGAGAATTATTAAGTAAGGATAATTTCCGACTTCTTACCTACCTATTAATATTCTGTTAAAAATTCACTCACTTTTGAAGATTACATTAAAAAGACTGAAATTCCTTATGACTATATCACGGCTTCCTTAGACGTCTTATAACTTTTCGCTAACGTTCCTTTAGATATGGTTATCAAAGGCATATAGAAAAGGTGGCATCACATTACTAAAAATACACAAATTCCGTTAGATGATTTCACGGAAGGTATCATCTTCTCAAGGAATTACACCTCGATGGCGTCACCTATCTCCGCAATTCTTGCTGAGATTGGAATGCAAGACCTCGAGACGAATGTCAAAGAAAAATTGGAGTTTCAACTTCCGGTGTATTTTCGTTATGTAGAAGATACCTTTCTTATTCTTCCTGAATACAAAATTGATTTGACAGTATCACAACTCATTCCGGAAGACATTTTAATTTTTTATGCAACCGTCCTATTCAACACGAAATAGGGTTTGATAGAAATCTTGGCGGTTCCGCTATTCTGCTATCTGATGATACTTTCCACTCAGATAACTTACAGATTGTTAAAAAATACGTATGGTATAACAATTATCCTAATGAGGTTGAATAGAAACATAAACAAAAGACTTTCTGAGTTTGATTCGAAGAAAAACCAACCTTTTAATAATACCCCGAACGTTGATGGAATTATTAATGATAAACATGACATTATCTCTATCCCTTTTTTAGGGACAATTTCACAAAATTTCAAAAGACTATCAAATAAATTTGGAATAAAAACTGTTTTTAGAGTTGATTGAAAGTTAATTGGATGTATTGGAATAAAGGAGCATAAAAATAACATCAACCATGTAGAAAACAATCATAAAGTGATAGCTAAACATTTGGTTCAATGCCGTTATAGGAATCCAACTGCCATTGAATGGGATGAGGTAGAAATCGTACATGTTGAACCCAATAATTTTAAACATATCTTTGCCGAAATGGTAATGGTAAAATAAAGGTAAATTTGCTCCTTTATCAAAATCTTATTCATATATCTTTCAACTCAGCATTCACTCTCATAAATACGTATTTCAATTTCATTTGCAAATAATATATTTTATGTATTATAGGCCCTATATATTTTTTAAACAATTCTACTATTACGTTTTATTTTTTACATAACATGTTTCTAATTGTTTATATTTTATAATAGACAATCTGATGAGGAAGTCGGTCCGATTCAGAAACGTTACTTTTGTACAATACTGAATAAATTGTCTGGAAGAAGACGGATAAATAAGGTTTTTCCGTACTAATTCCAAATAAGAACCGCTTTTGAATATGGTGATAGAAGCTATCAACAAATTCGGTCCTAAAGATGGCTACTAGGAATTTGAAGAAACTATAAACATTATCGAAATCCAAACTCCTGAGTTCCACTCTAAGGTAGATAAATTAAAGGAGCGTCATAAATAGTAAACAGCATAAATATCATCAGCATTCAAAAAATCGGCAATGCTTTTTGAAATACGAGAAAAAGGATAAGATTTGTAATGATTTGATAAGTAACAAATCAATCCTTTTCTTCGACCGACGATGATTTATTATTTATCTTATTTTCTATTCATTTTATTTATCTTATGATTTATCTTACATCCTTGAGAGGTATGGTGTTGCTACAAGACGACAAATTGGAGATTGGATACATACCAATAGGAAATTAGTTATTCCTAAAGAACAGCGTACTTTCTTAATAAGGTGCAGAAACAATGCCTTATTTCCAACACATATTCAACAAAATGTAATTAAATTTAATGTACATAATTCAAATTATAACTTGATCTCTAAATTTCAAAAAACTAAATTTAATTTTCAAACTAAATGTCTACGTTTAGAAATTAAAAACATTGTAAAGAACATTCAAAGATTATGCAAATTTCCAAATTACTTAAAATACTGTTTTTCAAGACTTATATCTGATGTCTCTATTATCAAGTTTTTTGACTCACAAGAGTTAAGTCGCCGAAATCTAAAATTTTCAAAGAGAGACGATTGCATAAAACAGTTTGATTTATTGAAAAGCAGGTTGTTCGCTTATAATAGAAAAATGACTGATTTTAGATTAAACAAATGTTTCGAGAATTTATCAATGGTTGAAATCTCTGATGAGGTTGCTGAAATTTTGGCTTTGGGAAACAAATTTGGAGTTCCTTTGAATGTTAATAAAATTCCCATAAATAGTTTGGTTGCAAATATTGAAAATTCTATTAAAATTGTTAAAGAAGAAGATGTAAAATTTAATATTCGAAAAACAGTCACTCAAATTGTTTCAAATCACGAAAATAATAAATTTGAAAATTTAGAAAAATCTGGTCAGTCTGTTGAAGATTTTCAAAAGAAACATAAAGATTTAATTTTTTTTAAGGCTGATAAAGGTAACTTAATGGTCGCTACTAACAGAAAAGATTCTAACAGTACAGTTAAAAACATTCTTAAGAATAATATTTTATACAAGAATATTAAAACCAGTATGGTTCCAACTATTGGAAATAAATGTAATGACATTGCTATCAGATGGGAACGTAAAAGATTAATTAATGATCAATGTGCATATCGTTTAAAAA
>JAABKJ010005694.1:0-22740 GCA_011634705.1 Andricus grossulariae | reverse complement strand
GATTTTCAGGTTACACTGTTACGAAAAATCAGACTTTAGTATTTTAAATTTTGTTTGTTTCCCAATTTCTGGGAGACACGACTTTATTAATTTAATAAATGTAAAATCATCTGCTCTAATGCGAAATTCTTTTACATTTAAAAGACGGCAATTCCTCGTAAAATTGGCTTATGCAATGACGATAAACAAATCTCAGGGTCGAACTTTCTACTAAATAGGGATTGACCTGAAAAATAATGCTTTTAATCATGGAAATTTATACACAGCGTTACCCAGAGTACGCTCTTGGAATTCCTTAAAGGTTTACCCAGGCAGTCACAGAACAAATAAAAACTCATGTACATAAACAGGTACTGTAAAACAGAACAAAAATTAATTGCATGCGTCCAATAGAAATCTGACAAATCACAAATTACAACATACAATTATTACAAGTAGAAAAAAAATTGTATACCAAAGTTGTGTCTAAAATACTTTTCTGTGAATGTGACACATTGGTAATACTCATTCAAAGTTGAGGTGAGTCACAATTCTTTTAAACCATGGACTCACTATTGTCAAGTTATATGATTCTTGAAATTTATAAAACACTATATTGCAGTATGTTATCATTTATATATAACAGTGATGAATTTTTTTTCAATATCATATCTATTTTCTTTAACTAAATTTATTTTCGTATTATTATTAAATTCAAGTAGGAAATTTCAGGACTGTACAGTCTACTGTACTGCACTGTAGTGGACTGTATACAGTGTTAAAAATGTTTGAAATTTTAATATACATTTACTAGATATGTGTATATTAAATCTAAAAACTCGGCATATGAAATGTGAATTAAGAGGCTGCATATTAAATTTCATATACATACATATTAATCAACTTTTAGAAAAGGCAGGTAATTTTACTTTCAACAAATTCAAAATAAATATGACAATAATTTTTAATTCTAAAATATGAAGTATAATATTTTTTTCTAGTTAAACATAAATTATACTGGGTTTCTAGTGGAAAAGTTCAATTAAGGGAATTATTAAGACACCTAACCTAAAAGCAGCGGTACTCACGTTAAAATTTTGACATTTAAAGTGAATTTTGAAGAAAATTTTACTCATACGTCGCACTTTGATTATAAATATGAATTTAGTCGATGAATTTTAGGTTATTACTTTAGTTTTAAATATTTGACAAGATTTGGGTGCATCAAAGAACTTTCACGCACTGTGTTTTACTATACATGTATATTAATTCTAAAAGATGATGATATATTAAATTTTCTACACTTATATGCATATTGCTTCCATTACATTTTATAGTAATATCGCTGCAGAAATTTTTAACAGTGTAGTGACTGTGAAGTCGATGTTT
This sequence comes from Andricus grossulariae, assembly GCA_011634705.1. Taxonomy (NCBI): domain Eukaryota; kingdom Metazoa; phylum Arthropoda; class Insecta; order Hymenoptera; family Cynipidae; genus Andricus; species Andricus grossulariae. Next base: position 21,372 of record JAABKJ010005694.1, on the reverse strand, counting down.
GGTTTTCTTTGGACTACTGATTCTTAATTTTATTTTATGCTGAATCTGACGTTATCTTATAAACGTGTGCATTCGCCTACAAAATATCTACAAAATCCCTCCAAAATTCCTCGTCGAAGAGTGAAAGATTTTCGAAACTAAAATAAAGGACCACTAGTTCAACAAACTGAATATCGAATTCACTTTCTTTTTTAATATTTACATTACAAGAAACCTCAGAAATAAAACGAAACAAGGCAAGGCAATGTATAAAGACGGAATTCACGATGAAACTTTGAATCAAAACAATTATTTAACACGACTTTCGTTGTGGTTTGCTTCATTTTTCGTAATTTTCTCAAACTTTTATTATAAAAATGATATAAAAAGCGACTACAATGCAGAAATATAACAGTAATGTAAGTATCATCTACTTCATTAACTACTGCAGGAATTTTTATATTACATTAAAATAGTTCATCATTGAATGATGTTTCAAATATTGATAAATTTTTAAGGGTGGGGGTGGGGATTAATGATTTCATTATACCTTGCATCAAATGATCTTATTTTTTAAATGTATAAGTTATAATTTAAAACAATTCCCAGTGAACATTATATACGAGGCCGTATATGAATGAAAATTATTAAAGTAAAAATTTATTTTATGGCTTTTTATAGCACTTCTTTTCAAAATATAATCAATGCAGTCAACTAACTAGGCACGCACGAATGAGGCTCTTCTTTATTTTAGATCAAACATTTATATTCCCATTCAGCATCCTTATATCTCGAGAGCAAGTTTTTATTTCTATACAAAATTCAAAATTCCCTTTTTAATCGATACCGAAAGCCGATTTTTAAGTCCTGTGAAATTCTAGCCTCAATATTTACCCTTGAAACAGGGTAAATATTTATAATAAAACTTTTTGGCCTCAATAAGCAACACTTCAACTCGAGAGTGGCATTTTGTACTAATCGAACTTTTTGACCTCAATAAGCAACACTTAAACTCGGGAGTGCAATTTTGTTCTGTCTTTAAATGGCGATTTATATTTTACTAAATGCTTTTTCTTTTTTTTTCATCTATAGTTATCTATCATTCCTTTGTAATTTCTCTACTTTTCGTATCAATTCTTTCAATATTTTAACATTATTTATTCCAAATTTTTAACATGAACACGAAAAATTGATGAATATAGAATAATTAATTTAATTTAATTAATAGTCAGTACACTATATGTGTTGGTAAATTAAAATTAGAATTAAATATTTTAGGTATATTTGTGCTTTTAATTAATGATTACCTACTGCAGGTTTATTATATACCATAGGGTGGTCTCCCCTATATATCACGGTATTTAAATATTAATATTACCACGCTAGAAAGACTTGAGTTACAATCAAGTTGCAATAGTGCAACTGTCACCTAGTTACGCAGTAGTCAGTGGCACTCGGAGATTGGCGCATCGAGTCAATCTCAGTTGAAGAAAGGATAAAGCCTTTTTGCGTTTTTCAGTGTTTGAACTTTATTTCTTAAAAAACTATTATTATGATCAAATGAGCTGCCAGATCGTATAAGGGCACATACATTTTTTGTGCTCGAGCGGGATGAGTTCTCGTAGTTTTAAAAATTTGTTTGGAACATTAATTTTTGGAAATTCAATTATTGAAAGAAATTTGCTTGAATTCAGTAAACAAATATTTTCAGAATTCTTATTTTTGTTCTGTCAGGGATTATTTGCGCTCGCACCGAAAAAATTTATGTGCCCTTATTCGATCCGGCAGCTCAAATATGAGCATTTTAAGTGAAAAAAGATTAAACAAAAGTGAGTTTAATTATTCATTTTGTAAACAATAATTCAATAAGACCTGTTTTTATTATAAGACTTTCTTGAGATTAGCGAAAAAGATAATGTTGAAAATGCAAATAGATCGCATTAATTTCAAACCGGGCAGGCAGTCCATGCTTAAGTCACAACAAGAATTTTTTGCAACTTAAATATGTTGTTTATCAAACGGAATAAGACCACACATATCGTACAGATTAGGCGAAAATTTGTTGTTGATAAAATGGACTAAATATTTGTTTTAAATGTGTGAACTTTTTTATCTAATAAAGATATTTAAATTTTTCTAGCTGATTCGGAAAGGATTTCTTGTCGTTTTTTTTAAATACGTTGGGAAATTTAAAAAATGTTCAAAATTAACAAAATGCAGTTTTTTAATATTCCAAGTCAATTTACTCAAAAACTCCAGTTCTTTTCTCTTGATTTTTTCTAGATTCGTACAAATGCACACTTTTTGCTAACTTACATAAGACTAGAAAAAGTCAAAGCAACACAATTGTTTAACTAAAAAAGTTGTACAAAAATGTCTCTTGACCCTCTTTTCTATACCGCGTTATTTTCGAGATTTTTGCAACAATATGTAAAAAACTTCTGTGTTAATTTTTTTCCCCCAACCATACAATTTTATGGTATCATAAAAAACAAAATGGAGCGTACTTAAACAATTTCAACAACTTTTTCATCAAATTTCTTTCCTTCGAAGTCGGTATTTTTTAAATAATAGATACTTCCCATTTTTTCTAAATTACTTAAATATTACTTTATCAACACTTTCTTAAAACTGTTAAATTAAATCCTTTTTGGTTTTTTTGATACACCACAAAACTGTATTATTGAGAAACAAATTAATCTTAAAGAACTTTATACATATTTTCGCAAAAATCTCCAAAATAACGTGATAGAAAAAAGTGCAGAGACATTTTTCGGAGATACGTTTTTCTTCGTGTTAGGGCGATCAGTTATTAGTAAAATTTAACTAAAGGAAAAATTACAGAATCTTCTACGAATATTATAGCAAATGTTATATTATAATATTATGTAAATATATAACAGAAAATGACCGACGGCATTAGTTCCTAGGTGAATATTGATTCGGGAAGTGTCCAGACGTGAAGCCATTTCGAGCCCGGATAGTACTCGGATGGGTGACCATCTGCGACGTACGCCCAGGTTGTGTATTGGCTGTGTTTTAACTAATGTCGAGCTGGAGGTTTGATGCCGAAGATGATTTTGTGCTTTCTATGGGTAGAGTCGAATGTCTGTCTTCAAACTCGACTGTCGATAAGGCGGTGGAACTCGAAACACACCAATGTGTTTAATGTAATTATTTTATTTTGAATTTAAGTTCAATTTTATTGAACTTAAATTCAAAATAATAATAATTTCATGGTATTTTATACCATGAAATTAATTTTTACTTCAATAATTTTGATTTGTACACCCTATCACGATGCAGCATAAATAATTGTCCAACTCTAAACATTTTCATGCAGCTTTGGAAAAAAACCTATAAAATGTGGGCGCGTACAAATTTTCATAGAAATACACAGTAAATGATCTCGACTCGAGAAAAGTCCAGATTTCAAGCCATTTCGAGCGCACATAGCACTCGGATGGATGACAATCTGCGACGCCTACGACTGAGTTGTGTATTCGCTGCGTTTTAACCTCGATTTAAACTAATTTGATGCAGGAGGTTTGACGGGAGGGTTAATTTCTTCGACAAATTGCCAAACTCTTCATTTCTTCATGGAAATATTTTAAATAATTAATCAATCTTGAAAATTTGAAGAGCATAATAGAAAGAAGTCATCGGAAAGAAATTCTTAGTTAATTCTGTAAAAAATTCACCTTATTCGTTGGAAAATATCCAAATTTTGATTTTGTTATGAAAGTTGTTTGAATAATTAATAATTCTTGTAAATTTATAAAACAACATAGAAAAGAGCATCGGAAAGACAATCTTAGTTGACTCCGTAAACAAATTTACGGATGCGCAATAAGCCAGATATCTACTCGCTTGAGCCGTTTCCATAATATTGCGCAATATACTTGACTGAGTACTCGCGCACTCGGCCCTTCCGAGGCGAGAGTCGCAACCGTCTCTTGCCCTACGCGCTGTGAAACTGCATGGGCCAGAAGTTCTAGGAATGTCGGGTGTATTTATTTGTATTATTATTGATAGTATTTATTGATTTGAAATCAACCCGCGCTTTTTGGTTGAAAAAATTGCGTACAGGCGGCGCATCGATACAGAACGGGGCAGCCAATGATCTCCCTTGACACAAATATCCTGCCCACTCGCGGTAAGGGCGCGGCCCCCTCCAGCATGGAAATAAAAGAATCGTTTCGTTTCAAGGTCAGGGAAATGGGCGAGACTTCACTGTATTTTTAATACAAATTTACAAAGCAGCGTAGAAAATACTCATCGAAAAGACATTCCTAGTTGACTCCGTAAACCAATTCTACCTATTCCTTGAAAAATAGACAAACTCTGAATATGTTTAGGAAAATTGATGAAATAATTAATAATTATTATATATTTGCAAAGTATCGCAGAAAAGATTTATTGGAAATACATTCTTTCTTGATTTCCTAAAATAATTGATCCTATTCGTTGAGAAATGACCAATCTCTTAATTTGTTTATGAAAGTTGTTTATATAATTAATAATTCTTGAAAATTTGCAAAGCATCATACAAAAAATTCATTGAAAAGATATTATTAGCTGATTCTGTGAAAAAATTTAGCATATTTGTTTAAAAATAGCCAAACTTTAAATTTTTTAAATGAAAATTGTTTAAATTATTATTAATTCTGGTCAATTTAAAAAGCGACATAGAAAAGAGTTATCGGTAAGAAATTCTTAGTTGATTCCGTGAACAAATTGAGCTTATTCGTTTATGGATACTGTTTAAATAATTAATCGTTCTTGTGAGTATACGTAAGCAACCTAGAAAATATTCATCAGAGAGACTTTTCTCAGCATCATAGAAAAAAGTAATCTGAAAAATATTCTTACGTAATTCTGTAAAAAATTGAGCCTATTCGTTGAAAAATAACCAAACTCTTAATTTTTAATAAAAATTGTTTAAATAATGAATAATTCTATTCAATTTATAAAGTAACATAGAAAAGAGTTATCGGAAATACATTCTTAGTTGACTCCGTAAACAAATTGTGCCTATTTGTTGAAAAATACCCAAACTCTGAATATGTTTGTGAAAACTGTTTAAATAATAAATAATTATTGTAAATGTGCAAAGTATCGTAGAAAAGAGATATTGGAAATACTTTATTGATGATTCCGTAAAGAAGCTGAGCTTATTCGATAAAAAAAGGCCAAACTCCTAATTTGCTGAAATAATTGATAATTCTTGTAAGTTTGCAAAGCTGCATAGAAAAGAGTCATCGGAAGGATATTCTTAGTTAATTCTGTAAAAAATGTTGCCTATTCGTTGAAAAATAGCCAAACTCTGAATTTGTTCATGAAAATTGTTTAAATAATTAATAATTCGTGGGTATATACCAAGCATAGAAAAGTCACCGGAAAGATATTCTTATTTGACTCCGTTTTCTTTGAAAAAAAGGAGCCAAGGGTAAAAACATTTTTTTCAATTTCTAAACTTCTTTACATTCCAAAAATAATTCAAATTTTAATGTTTTCTAATAAACATAGAACAGATAAATTCATATTTTCAATTTTTTAGGATTTCAATAATAGTTACAATTAGAAGGACGTTATATTACTTGAAAATGTAACTAAAATTTAAATTAAATAAAATTATAAACGTGCATAATATTTTATTGTTAGTTAAAATTATAAGGATGTAATCGCCTTTGAAAATGTAAATGAAAGTAAAATAAAACAAAGGGCTTAGCGGAATAAGCATGTGGAATCGGCTTCCGCGCGTATAAAGCTGAAATTAATGTCATAAGTTCGTTTCCATGTAGTATGGAACTCCACCAAGTTTCAACTTCAAAATCCCATTTTTGTGGGGGATATGGAGGGGGAAAGCAAAATTAAAAAAAAATTGATTTTTCTCGAAAACGGCTTGACCGATTTTAATGAACAAAATATATGTTTTAAAGAACACTCTGGAGAACTAAACAAAAAATTGATGAATTTCTCGAACAAAAAATAAGAATTAGAAAAATGTTTTGAAAATTTGTTTCCCCTATGTTGTTTTAGAGATACCACATTTATTTTTTCAAGAAAAAATCCTTGCAATGTATAGTACAACTCAGATTTTTTATGATTTTTTTGGTGTGGTGGAACATCGTTCAAAAAAATCAAAATCATGAGCGCGACATTGCCCCATGCAGTCATTTCGAGCCACTTGATCAATAGAACCGTTTACACTGATCTTCGGTTTTTTGTGACGGACTCGGGTCTGGTAGTCACAGAATCAAATTTTATCCAAGAGGATTTTCAAGGCACCTTAGCACAAAGTTGCAAAATGTTTAAAAAATTATGAAAACGTCGATGCAAAGGTATCGACACAGCGCATAATACATAATTATTAATTTGCGATAATTACGTATGCGTAATTAAAAAAGGACGAATTGCGTTCTATTTTAGGACATAGAAATGCCCGGGGGGTCACGACTTAAACAACTCTAGTTACGAATCTTTATCTTTCGGTAAGCATAGATATAGTTGAGCAGGGACGCCCGGGTTAAGAACAGCGGTAGCAGGCAAGCTTGAAGCCGTCACAAACTCTCATGTCCCAAAATCCAAAGAATCGTGTATGTCTCTTCTAAATTAATTCTGAATTTTATTTATATCTAACTAAACCTCATGATATAACGTTCAAATTTTTTACACTGTGTAATGGAGACAAACAAAAAGATTACAGCAACCATAATTTGTTTGTAGAATATGCCTAAAACAGAAAACGATAGCAGCAATCGTCATTTGTTTGTGGCTTATGCATAAAAACAGAAGACGATTGCTGCGATCGTCTTCTGTTTCTATGCATACGCGACAAACATATGATGATTGCAGCGATCGTGTTCTGTTTTTATGCATACGCTACAAACAAATGACGATTGATGCGATAGTCTTCTGTTTGTATGCATACGTCACAAACAAATGACGATTGCTGCGATCCTCTTAAGTTTTTATAAAAAAATGGAACGTTTTATCATAAGATTTACTTAGCTATAAATAAAATTCAGAATTATTTTAGAAAAGAAATACACGATTCTTTTGATTTTGGTACATCAGAGTTTGTGACGGCTTCTAGCTCGACTTCTACTGCCATTCTTACCCCGGGCGTCCCTGATCAACTATGTCTATGCTTACCGAATGATAAAGAGTCGTAACTATAGTTGTTCAAATCGCTACTCCCGGGCGTTTCTATGTCCTAAAATAGAACGCAATTCGTCGTTTTCTAATTACGCATACGTAATTATAGTGAATTAATAATTATGTTTTATGCACTGTGTCGATACCTTTGCATCGACGTTTTCATAATTTTTGAAACATTGTGCAACTTTGTGCTAAGGTGCCTTGAAAATCCTTTTGTAGAACATTTGATTTTGTGACTACCAGACCCGAAGCCCTCACAAAAAACCGAAGATCAGTGTAAACGGTTCTATTAATCAAGTGGCTCGAAATGGCAAAAGTACACAATGCAAGGATTTTTTCTTGAAAAAATAAAAGTGGTATCTCTAAAACAACATAGGATAAAAAAAAATTTCAAAATTTTAAAACATTTTTCTAATGCTAATTTTTTTACGAGAAATTCATCAATTTTTTGTTTGATTCTCCAGAGTGGTCTTTAAAACGCGCGGGGGCTGATTTCACATGCTTCTTGCGCTAAGCCCTTTGATGAACAATTTCTCGAGCAAGTAATTTGATAAGCTGATGAGGAGATAAAACGTGTTTGAAATAAAAATTTAAAGTATAAAATACTTGAAAATGTTCTTTTCAGGAGTATGATACGTGTGCCCTAGACTTGACGCCCACCTACGCCGTGGTCTCATCTTGCATATCGTTCTACTTTCCCTGCATGGTGATGATCGGGATCTATTGCAGGCTCTACTGCTATGCTCAAAAACATGTGAAAAGTATCAGGGCAGTGACAAAGTTACCGGACACCTCCTTAACGAAGAGCTTCCGTTCCAAGAGTGCTCGACACAAGTCTCCAAAGCCACAGACGAAAACGAAGCCAACGACTCCTTATCACGTATCCGATCACAAGGCAGCCATCACTGTCGGTGTTATCATGGGTGTCTTTCTGATATGCTGGGTACCCTTCTTCTGCGTTAATATCGTAGCAGCATTCTGCAAGACTTGCATACCAGATCGAGCTTTTCAGGTAATTTCATTATCTTCTTCTTGCTTCTCGGCTTCAAATTCTTGTCTCCTGAGCTGCTGCTTCTCATAGCATATTTATAGGTGAAAATATGATGAAACGTGCATTCTTCTTTGGCTATATCTTTCACCTTTAGATAAACTAGATGCCTGGGGCATTCCATTTCATATGAGCGCACTATCCAAAAAAAAATTTTTTCGATTCACTTCAAACTGCGGTTACTTTTTAAAAATAAACATAAAATATTTTGACGAAATCGAAAAAGTTTTCATTCAGTAATGATATTCAGTTTTTTATACTCTTCCAATTTCCAGAGAAAACAATATATTTTTTTTAAATATTTGTGTTTTGGGACGCACGGTAGACGTGAAACTTCGAAAGAATGTGTAAGTGGAATGAATTGATGGAATTCAAGAAATTTAAGTCGTTCCCGGAATTCAACTAATTCGTGGAATTCACGGAATTCGTGGAATTTACGAAATTCATGGAATTCAAGTAATTCATGGAATTCACGAAATTCATGGAATTCGAGGAATTCAGTGGTATCATGGAATTCATGAAATTCAAGGAAATCAAAGAATTCATGGAATTCTATGAATTTATGGAACTCTAGGAATTCATAGAATTCAAGGAATTCGTGGAAATCAAGGAATTCGTGGAAATTAAGGAATTCATGGAATTCACGGAATTCAAGGAATTCGCGGAATTCAAGGAAGTCACGGAATTCAAGGAAGTCACGGAATTCAAGGAAATCACGGAATTCACGGATTTCAATGAATTCACGGAATTCAAGGAATTCAAGGAACTCATGGAATTCGTAGAATTCACGGAATTCAAGGAATTCGTGGACTTCCAGGAATTCATGGGATTCAATGGTTTCATGGAATTCAATGGTTTCATGGAATTCAGGGAATTCGTGGAATTCAATGGTTTCATGGAATTCAGGGAATTCGTGGAATTCAAGGAATTCGAAAAATTGATGGAATTCATGGAATTCAAGAAATTCATGGAGTTCTATGAATTCATGTAATTCAAGGAACTCATGGAATTAAAGGAATTCATGGATTCATGGCTTTCAAGCAATTCACGAAATTCCATGTATTCTTTGAATTCCTCGAATTCCGTGTATTCCATGAATTCCTTGAATCTTATGGATTCCGCGAATCCCATGAATTCCATAAATTCCGCATTAAAAAATTGTTCCAAAATTCCGGTACGAATAGCCAAGTTTTTTCCGTATGCGTAGGCGCTGGCATTTTTACAAAACGTGAATTGAAAAAAATATTTTCTTAATTTTGCTGTTTTCAAGACGGTACGCTAGAAATTAAAAAATGTACAGTTTTTGATTCACGGAATCCAAGAAATTCATGAAATCCAAGGAATTTAAGGAATTAATGGAATTCTAGGAATTCATGGAATTCACGGAATTCGTCGAATTCTAGGAATTCAAGGAATTTAAGGAATTCATGGAATTCATGGAAATCTAAGAATTCATGGAATTCAAGGAATTTACGGATTCGTGGCTTTCAAGGAATTCACGAAATTTCATGTATTCTTTGAATCCCTTGAATTCCTTGAATAGCCGAGTTTTTTCGGTATGAGTGAGCGCTACCATTTTTACAAGACGTGAATTGAAAAAGTTATTTTCTTAATTTTCCAGTTTTCAAGTCGAAATGCTACAAATTAAAAACTGTACAATTTTTAATTCATGGAATTCAAGGAATTCATGGAATTTAAGGAATTCGTGGAATTCATAGAATTAAAGGAATTAATATAATACAAGGAATTCATGAAATTCAAGGAATTCAAGAAATTCATGGATTTCAAGGAATTCATGGAATTCAACGAATTCATGGAATTCAAGGATTTCGTGGAATTTACCGAATTCATGGAATTCAAGGATTTCGTTGAATTCAAAGAATTCGTGGAATTCAAGGAATTCATCGAATTCAAGGAATTCATGGAACTCAAGGCATTCATGTAATTCAAGGAATTCATGGATTCATGGATTTCAAGGAATTGACTGAATTCTTTAAATTCTTTGAATTCCGTGTATTCCATGAATTCTTTGAATTCTATGGATTTCGCGAATACCGTGAATTCCATCAATTCTGTGTTATAAAATTGTTCCGAAATTCCGGTACGAATAGCCGAGTTTTTTCGGTATGAGTAGGCGCTGCCATTTTTACAAAACGTGAATTGAAACAATTATTTTCTTAATTTTCCAGTTTTCAAGTCGGAACGCTGCAAATTAACAAATGTACAGTTTTTAGTTCATGGAATTCATGGAATTTTAGGAATTCATGGAATTCTAGTAATTCATGAAATTCTGGGAATTCATGGAATTCATGGAATTCAAGAAATTCACGGATTAATGGATTTCAATTAATTCCATGAATTCTTTGAATTCCTTTAATTCCTTGATTTCCGTGTATTCCATGAATTCCGAGAACTCCGAGATTTCCGTGAATTCCATGGAATTCCTGAATTCCGTGAATTCAGTGTTATAAAATTGTTCCGAAATTTCCGTTGAATCCTTCAAAATATCTTGAAGATGCCTTAGAATCTTTTAAAATATGCTAAACAAATTTAGATCTTATGAAACCCCTTGACATTTTTTGAAGCTCTTGAATATTCCTTGGAATTCGTAAAAATACTCGTAAACTCTTTTAAATCTTCTGCAATCCCTTGATACTCTTTAAAGCTCTTGAAAATGTCTTTGAATTTTATAAAATAATTAATTAATTAAATTTTAAAAAAAATTTAATTAAAAGAAAAGTCACTAAAGTGATATTTTCATTTTAAAAAGTGACTATAGTGATTTTATCTTTAAGATTTAACTAAAAAGTGATTTGAGAAAAAAATTGATTAAAAGTGACTGTGTGACAGGCCCAATTATTATTGAGAGTTGCTTAAAGCCCTCCTTGCAGAAATTCCATAAATTTTGCCATTTTTTTTTTAAATCCTTGACTTTTCCTGATCTGCCACCACTCTGGAAACAGCCCAATTTTCGAAATATTTTTACTTTTAAAATAAAAAAATTATCAAAGTGCTTTAAAATATCTAATAATAATAATACTATTCACCAGGTTCTCACCTGGCTCGGCTACAGCAACTCGGCCTTCAACCCGATTATCTACAGCATCTTCAACACCGAGTTCAGAGAAGCATTCAAGCGAATTCTCACGAAAGGTGCCCGGGCTCGAGGAAATCAGCCCTCAACCAGCGAAGTTGGCGAATTTCGCTCTGTAGTTGTTCAAAAACGCAACGGATCCATTGTCGAGTGCAATATTAGTCCTAGGTCAAGTGCTGACAGCTGCCAAGTTGGATCCATAGCACAAAGGCATCGGGACACCATCGTTAGCGCTATTTAATTAATTAAATTTAAAATATCTACTTCATCAAACAGCATGTCGTCATCATGATCAAGACAATCACAAGAGACTTTTTCAAAACATATCCAAAGTGTTTATCACACACGATCAACTGTTTCGAGTATCTCTCGCAAATTTCAAGAAGGAAAAAAAACAGAAATATTCTAGAGAGAAACCAGAAATATTCGGGAAAGAAAACGCTCGAGCTAAAACAATGTAAGAAATTAATTTAGAGATCTAGAAGCACAGCAGAAAAAACATATCAGGATTTACTAAAGATCTATCTTGTGCTTCACGGTTGACTGGTTAAAAGTTTAAGAAATTCCTATAATTTCTACGTTTCACCGTTTAGACATTTAACCTGTAGAAAAGTTCATTCGGTTAAATTTTCCATTGTTTTCAGTTTTTTTTCTTATTAAACCTACCTTCATATATTTAATTTTTTGAGGTACATAATCAAACCAAAGACATAACTTGAAACCGACTGAATCAGGGGTTAAAATGTTTCAAATTTCGGACTAAACACCTTTTATCCATAACAGGCTTCACAGGCCAAAGTGCTATAAAAACGGGGGAAATAAGGAGCTTCTTCATAAAAATAGAGGAATAAATTCTTATAAATAAAATTAATATAGAAACTATATTAAATTCAATTTGAAACGCTTTAAATTTCTAGCATTTCCAATATAAAGATTGCGCTTTCAATAAAATAGAACAATTTTTTACCAAATAGTTAAAATTTCAACTCAAAAGATGAATTTTCACCCAAGCAGATTAATTTTCTACGATGAAAAGTCAAGTTTTCCCCAAAATACATGAATTTTCAAATAAAAAGACTATTTTTTAACTCAAAATCGAATAGTTAAATTTTCAATTAAAATCATTAATTTTCAAGAAAAAGAAGACAAATTTTTTAACATAATAGTAAAATTCTCAACCAAAACAGATTAATTTTAATCAAACAAAAAGATGAAATTTCGACCAAGATAGATGACTTTTCAAACCAAACAGATCAATTTTCAGCTTAAAAATATCAATTTCCTAACAAAAGTAGAATAGTGAAATTTTCAGTTAAGTTATATTTTAACAAAGTAAAAAAAAATTTGCAAGAAAATAGTTACATTTTTAACCAAAAAGATGAGTCTTTAAACAAACAAAAATTAATTTTTAACAAATTTGTTAACTTTTGGCCAAGTATTTGAATTTTGAACCAAAAGAGATCATTATTCAACTAAAATGGTGAATCTTGAATAAAAAAAAAAATTAACAAAGTTGTTCAACTTAAGCTAAGTACTTGAATTTTCAACTAAAAGAGATTTTTTTCAACAAAAAATGGAATAGTTACATTTTCAAATAAAAAGATTAACTTTCAACCAAAAAATATAAGGAATTTTCAACACAATAGTTATATTTCAACAAAAGAGATGAACTTTCAACTAAAATGATGAATCTTCAACAACAACAAATTTATTTTTAACAAAGTAGTTAAAAATGTAATCAAGTAGTTGAATCTTCAACCAAAAAAAATAATTTTTGAGAAAGCAGTTCAACTTTAAACCAAGTAGTTGAAATTTCAACTAAAAGAGATAAATTTTCAACAAAAATGGAATAGTTTCATTTTCAAACAAACAGATTGATTTTCACCCGAAAAATAGAAGGAATTTTCAACACAAGTAGTTGAATTTTCACCAATTTTGAGCCGAAAATGAAATAGTTAAATTTGCTGTCAAAAGAAATCAATTTTTAACTAAAATTATGAATCTTCAACCAAACGAATTTTATGTTAACAAAATAGTTCATATTTAAAGCAAGTAGTTGAGTTATCAACTGAAAAAGATAAATTTTCAACATAAAATGGAATAGTTACATTCTCAACCAAAAAGATTAATTTGCAACCAAAATATAGAAGTAATTTTCAACACAATAGTTAAATTTTTAACTAAAATGATGAATCTTCAACCAGAAAAAATCAATTTTTGAAAAAGTAGTGAAAAATTCAACCAAATAGTTGAATTTTCAACTAAAAGAGAGAAATTTTGAACCAAAAATCGTATAGTCAAATTTTCAACAACAAAAAATCATTTTCAAAGAAACATGCAATAGTTGATATTTCTACAGAAATGAAATTAATTTGAAATAAGGAACAGTTTAATTCTACCAAAAAAGACGACTTTTCAACCAAACAGTTGAATCCTCGACCAAGAAATATTTTTCAGTCAATAAAGAAAGAAAATTTTAACCAAGTTGTTAAATTTTCAACAAAAAAGTTCATTTTCATCCTGAAAAGATGAATTTTCAATAAAATACTGGAATTTTGAAACAAATAATAAAATATTTGACCAAAAAAGATTGATGCTTAGCCAAAAATATAAAAGTAAATTATTCAAACAAAAATAATAAGCTCAACACAAAATAATTTAATTTTCTTGTTCGGCTCTATTAATTCAGTTCGCATTTAAATGGAAAAACGACTAAAAGAGGAAAAGATGCGAATAAGGGAAAGGCTTTGAAGCCTGCGATTAATAAATACAATTTTTGATCGTTTATAAACTAAAGGATAATAGTTTAAATAAACATTAAAGTTCAGTTTTAATATTTTTAAATATTAGGTTATAAAACTAAAAATTTGCTCAGAAAATAAAGTTAGTTTTCCACTGCACTTTTTGATTTTGTATGTTTGTCGAACTAATTAACATTTTAAGCCATAAACTGAAGTTGGTTTAAATTTAAAAAAAGAATCGTAGAATTCATTCGAATTGTTTAAACTTCTAATCAGTCAAGCGCGTAGATCTACTATCAAACCCAAGATATTTTAAGCCTTGTCCAGTCGTTGAATGAATTTTTAATTTTCTATAATCAACAAGTAAATCCTGAGGCGATTTTTACTCTCTGTCTAAATCTATCCACGGGAATACAGGGTGAGGCAAGCAAAAAAGGCGTATTTTGCTCTTGCTACGAATAACTCTCTCCAATACAAAATATGGGATTATGTTCACCCTTGTTAAAAAGAACGCCCTTAAATGTTCTTCCTACATTTTCTAGTGAAATTACTTTATTCAAATGTTGTAGAGACAAAAAGTATTCTGGTAATGTTCGCTTGCATCCCCCTGTACATAAAAAACCGAATTTTCAAAATGCCTATGCAAATACTGTTCGGGTCTTTTTTTTATCTCGGAAAAATTATTTGAATACACAAATTTAATGGATAATTGAATTTTAACATTGAATCATCCATAATTGAATAACCACAATTTAAAATTGGTTACGTTTCAAACTCTTCAATTTAAAAAAATTAATTATATGTGCTTAAAAGTTTTAAGTTTTTAATTCAAAGTCTAAATTTCAGTCGAAATTGAGCAAATTAAAACAGGGTGGTCGCTTCATTGGAGGAGACAAATTCCCGATTTTTTCCCAGTTTTCAAACATTTTTCACGGTCATTGGAATTAAAAAATTCAAACTCTTGAGGCTCAAAATTGTTTAATTTGAAGTAATTAAAACTGAAATGCAAATTAAAGCACTCAAAGTGGAACTCTTTTGAGTTTCAAACTTTGAAAATGGAAACTTCACAAATTTTTAATTCAAACGTTCAATAATTTACACGCATAAAATGAAAGCTTTCAATACTTTTCAATTGAACAATTTTAAATCAAATGCCGGTAAACTGCAAAATTAAAATCCACGCTATCATTTTCAATGCCCTAAATTAAAGAAATCAATCAATGAATTTGTAAATGTTCCAATGTACATCATTCTAAGCAATTTAAAGTTGGAAACATTAAAAAATCGAACGATTTTAAATTTTATTTAAAATTAAATACTTTTTAAATTAGATGTTAATTGTTTTAAAATTGTATGTCGTTTTGAATTAATAACTGTTTAATTGTTTTATATATATTAAAATTCAAATATTTTACTTACAAATTACAATTTTTTTCAATAGAAAAATTACCATTGTAACGTTCACAGATTAATTTTAGCACTTTGAAATTTTAACGATTCAAGGCTATGTCAAATAATTCAATTTGTAGCTATTTAGTTTTGAATATTTAATTTATAATTTTCTATTTTAACTGAACAGTCAAATATTGCGAAATATTAGAAAATGGTTATTTCTTCAATTACAACATTTTTATTTGAATGGATTAAAAGTGCAATATTTTAGACTGAAACAATATTTGAATTGGATTTTCAATTAAATAAAAGCGACTAACGCTGAATCTATCAGGGATGACATAATTTTATCAAAAAAGTAAAGTCCTTTTGAAAAATACAGAAAATATAATTACCAAATTGAAATATTTCCAAAAACTGAAAATGACAGAAAAAAAATACCGGAAATGTTTATTAACGGGATTGAAATATTCCGAACGTGAAAGTTATCGAAGCTAGAAAAATGTAGAAATTTCAAATTCCCGAAAATTTCGTACGCTGTTTTCAATTTCAAAGCAGAATTTTTTGGAATTTTGGAATTTCGGTAATTTTTTCATATCGGGAATTTAAAATTTGCTGTAATTTATTGAATTCAAGAATTTACTTATTTCGGGAATTTGAAAATACGGGTTTTCAAATTTCGGTAATTATACAATTTCGGTAACTTCACATTTCGGAAGTTTTCTAGTTTCGTTAACTTTCACGTTCGGAATATTAGAATTTCGTTAATAAAAATTATTGGTAGTTTAACTTTTTTTAGTAATTTGATATTGTTTCAATTTCGTTTTTCGGAAATCTATTGTAGTAATTATATTTTCGATATTGTTCAGCATTTGGGGTTTTTTTCGTTGAAATCATGCCATCCCATCTATTAGTTTGAAATTATTTAAAATTTGAAAATAGTTTATAAAGTTTCTATCGAACGTTTACATTTGTTTAACTAATAAGTTTTTCGAATTGAAAGTGTTCAATTTTTGAAGTTAAATAATTCTGTAAAATGCTCAATTTTGAACGGATTTAGAATCGTCTTGTAAAATCAATTATTGCTCAATGTTAAATATTCGAAGTAGACTTCAATTTAAAAAACCATTAATTAATTTATATTTACAGTTTATCAACTTTAAACATTTTTTGTTAAATTTTATATTTCGAACGCTTTTAATCTTTAATTGTTGAGTCTTCAAAAGTGCATTTTTAAATTCTTTAAATTAAAAATATACGTTTAAAAATGAAGGCCTAAAGTGGAAAATTTTTAAAGTAAACGATTTTAGAATGACTCATTGTAAATTGAATGATTTCATAATTGAAAAAGTTGAAAATTGAATTTAAAATCTAAAACAAATTTAAAATCGAACTTATTTAAACACGCATTATATCATGTGATATGAAATTTGTCATATTTGAAGAGATTGGATAGATTTCTCTTCCAGAAATTTGTCGAATCCCCGGAAAAAATATAAATTCACTATCATTTCCCGATTTCCAGGTCCAGCGAGTACCCTGTTAAATTTATTTAATTAACACTCTAATTCAAGCTATTTAGAATGAATTGATTTTAAAACTTGGGTATTTGCAAAGGCATGAGGTTCGACGCAATACCGAGAATTATCAGAATTATCACCATTCCTACAGTAATATCTGTTGATTCGATATTTACTAGCGATATAATAAATCGCAGGCTGTGCTCTGTGAGAATTCATTTCCATTCCATCTTGTAAAATGTAAATAATCATTTATTTATTTTTCTATTTAACGGGAAACGGCGGTAAGGCTCTCGAAGAGCGATAATTAAAATATTTGCAATTGGCAATGAAAAAGCTACAAGTTGTTAAAAATGAAAAAAAAGAAAAATGAAAAAGTTACGACTCCCGTTGAATCTAACTCGATCTTGTAAATCACATATCCGAACGAGAGGAATTCGAGAACTCATTACGAGTGTTTTCGATTAATTAGCTTTAAATTACGTGTACGACTCGCCGACGAAAAGTTTAATTTTGTTCGAGGGTCTTTTGCAGTGATGGGTAAGTTACTTTTTAAAAGGAACTAGTTACCGTTACCGTTACCGTTGCCCTTGCACCACGAAAAAGTAACTAGTTATCGTTATCGTTACCGTTTCAAAATGTAACTTCTTCTCAGTTACTACA
The DNA here is from genome assembly GCA_011634705.1 of Andricus grossulariae. Classification (NCBI taxonomy): domain Eukaryota; kingdom Metazoa; phylum Arthropoda; class Insecta; order Hymenoptera; family Cynipidae; genus Andricus; species Andricus grossulariae. Next base: position 3,771 of record JAABKJ010005694.1, on the reverse strand, counting down.
ATTTTTTAACTAATTTCAATCAGTGACTGAATTTTAGTTATGGACTATTTTTACTGATAAATCAGCAAGTTTCACAGATTCACCAGTAAATAGTAACTGATTCATAGCTAGAAATAAGTCTGTTATCGCAAATATTAAAAATTGTAACTGTTAAAAATTTAATGAGTATATATATACTGTTAGTCACTTGTTGAAATAAAAAGATCACTTTAGTCATTTTCTTAAATAAATTAAAATAGAGAAGCCAAAGATTTCTGAATTTCATTAATTTTTTTTTATTTCTTTTGCATTTTTTTTAATTTTCCTTGAATTCTTTGAAATTCCCTCGATTTTCACTCAATTTAGTGGATCTATTTTAGATTTTCAATTGACCCTGCAAACTTTTCACTTCGCCTTACATTGTTATGGATTTCGTCAGGATTTCATTCATTCACTCCCATTTATCTGAATTAAATGGAATTTTTTTTAAGTTTACCAATTTTCTTTTATTCACTTGAATTATGTTAAATTTATCTTGATTTCGTATGAAATTCATCAAATTCTCTTAAATTTCCTTAAATTCTTCCAAATTCACTCCAATTTTTCTGAAATCAATTTAATATTTTTGATTTCTTCACCCTGAATTCTTATTAATTCACCCTGAAGTATTTTTAAGTCACCTTGAATTCGTAGGTATTTCATCAAATTCTTTTGAATTTCCTTGAATTTATCTCAGTTCATTCTATATTTAATTATTTCAATTAATTTTGAAAATATTATTGAACTACTTGCAACTCATTTGTGTTTCTTTTTAAATCACCTACAATTTTAATGAGTTTTATCTCATTTTTTTCATTGGAATTAACCCTGAATTCTGCTAACTCCTATTTTAATCAATTCGACAGTAACTTTTTTAGTTTTAAAATTTTGTTCAAATATATTCTTTCAAATGCTTATGAATTTCATCAAAGTCTTTTGAATTCCCTTGAATTTATCTAAGTTCATTCTAAATTTAATTAATTCAATTGATTTTTTTTATATTTTCGAATTGGTTTTAATTCACTTGATTTTTTTTAATTTGCCTCAAATTTTCAAGAATTTTATCGAATTCTTATCATTTCCCTTATATTTATCTAAATTCACTCAAGTTTTATTTACTTTTTTAAGTCACTTCAATTCTTTTGAATTTTGCCCTGAATCCTGTTCACTCCTGTGTTACTCAATTCGAGATATTTTTTGATTTTTTAAATTTTGTTCAATTATATTCTTTCAAATTCTTATAAATTTCAACAAAGTCTTTTAAATTCACTTTAATTTATCTCAACTCATTCAAAAACTTAATTTATTAATTTAATTTTTTTCAATTCACTTGAATTCCTCTAAATGACCTGGAATTTTTAAGAATTTTATCGACTTCTCATATCCCTTAAATTTGTCTAAATTCACTCAAATTCGGATTAATTTGCTGTTTTTTTAATAATTTTTTTTTCAATTCACTTAAATTCTTTTTAATTTTCCCCTCAATTCTGTTCACTCCTATTTTACTCAATTAGATAGACATATTTTTATTTTTTAAATTTTGTTCAATTATATTCTTTCAAATTCTTATAAATTTCAACAAAGTCTTTTGAATTCACTTTAATTTATCTCAACTCATTCAAAAACTTAATTAATTAATTGAATTTCTTTAATATTTTTTAATTGTTTTCAATTCACTTGAATTCCTTTAAATGACCTAGAATTTTTAAGAATTTTATCGACTTCTCATATCCCTTAAATTTGTCTAAATTCACTCAAATTCGGTTTAATTTGTTGTTTTTTTAATCATTTTTTTTCACTTAAATTCTTTCTAATTTTTCCCTCAATTCTGTTCACTCCTATTTTACTCAATTAGATAGACATTTTTTGATTTTTAAAATTTTTTTCAATTATATTCTTTCAAATTCTTTGGAATTCACCGTGAATTCTTATTAATTTATCCTCAATTCTAAATTAATTTAATTCTATTCAATGAAATGGATTTTTAACAATGAAAAAAAAATGTAATTCACCCTGATTTCTTTTAAACTCACCTAGAATTGCTAGGTATTTTATCAGTCTTTTGAAGTCCCTTGAATTCTGCTAAATTCCCTTCATTTTTACTGAAATCAGTGGAATATTCTTGATCCTTTTCAATTAATTTGATTTATTTTTAATTTCATGGATTTCTTCTCATTTCCCTTAAATTTCTCTAAATTCAATCGAATTTTACTCAATTCATCGTTTTTTTTATTTATCCTAAATTTTTTTAATTCTCATGGAATTGTTCTACATTTCATCGAATTCTTTTGAATTTTTTTGAATTCAAAATAACATGAGTCACATTATTAATACTCATTAGTCACTTTAAGACACTTTTGGACTAGAAATTAGTCACTTTTGGCCACTTTTTCGGTTTAAACAGGCCACTTTTTCATTTTTTTCGAAAGCTTCGTCGTTCAATCTACTCCTTCTCGACTTCAATATGATTCCTGCCGTACTAAAAATCTTCCGAAAACTAGCGGCCACAATTTGAATAGTGAAAATGAAAAAATAGTTGCAAAAGCCATACAATTTATTGATGTTCATAAAAAATAATTGTGAACTACATTTCAAAAGTAATTTTTTTAAGTAACGATTTTTATAGTTACTGTTACTGAAAAAAATGAAACTAGTTACCAATTCGTTACTTATTTACAAAAGTAACTAGTTACAGTAACTGGTGAAAAGAAACTAGTTTCTTCCTATCACTGGTCTTTCGATCCCGAGAAATAAATTTTGTATCCTTTCGTCGGTACGTTTCGTGCAAGATATTCATGTAAACTAAAAGTATATCCGTATGATCGTTCTCTGTAAATATATTAGCATTAAGACTTCCACAAAGAGTATTAAACTATGAACACTTCCGTTACTTCTTTGCATCTCGTATTTTTTCAAAAAAAATACAATCCTTGGTATAATATCTATTTTCCGGAGGTGAAGTTTCCAGGTAAGCAGGAGTGGTGTCTTCCCAGGTTCGATTTTCCTGGGGTACCAGAAGAAAATCGAGAAGATTGCTTGTGAGCTTGGGAATCACTGGATGAAGAACTAAAGCTGATACTCGGACGGTTTCCAGTGTTAGGGAAATTACAGCTTTTAATTCTTTTTCGGCTTCCGAATCGGATGTGAGTTTTCTTAAAGCCCAGGGCTTATGATAATCAAACATTTGATTTGCACTATGCAAGGTAGTCATTACTGCGTCTACGACATGATGAACATTGAAGCTATTGTAATTCTTTTCAGCAGTGGCCTTCAAGGATTCGAGATTCTCTTTCACTTTAAGCGCTTGCTCGGATTTCAAAACGTCCGCAAATAATTTTGGATTTGGGATCTCTTTCTTAGAATTAATGAGATTACTCGTACATCTGCGAACTAGATTGCCCAGATTATCTGCCAAGTCTGCGTTTAATATCAATCGCACGGTGTTTTCGCTGAAATCTGAAAAGAAGTATTTGGGTAAAAAAGATTTCCAAAAAGGAAGCGTTGACATATTGTGTACAATTCAATCAAAAGGCCCCGTTTTTTTCTGGTTCACAACCATTTTTCATTATCAATGAAATTAAAAAATTCAAACTCTTAAAGCAAAAAATTTTCTTATTTGAATTGATTAAAACTGAACTACATATTAAATCACTCCAGTTTTTGAACACCTAAATTCGAGCTAAAATTAGATTCTACAAAATTATTTTTGAAGATACATCTATTATATATGTATATATATATATATATATATAT
>JAABKJ010005693.1:0-22740 GCA_011634705.1 Andricus grossulariae | reverse complement strand
TAATTATTAGTCGAGTAACTTATATTCTTTCTGCATCCCTAGATATAATATATATGTATATATATTTATTTATTTATTTATAAAAGAAAAATGTGTGAGCTCTAGACATCCTGGGACATCACAATGAATTAGTTCACTTGTTGAATAGTGAAGAAATTTTATTCTTAAACCGGGAAGGTACTACAAATATTTAAAGAAATTCGTATTTTGTAAAGTGCAGTTTCAGATAGTCGAGCTTTCCTCGTTGAAAAATATATAAATCTATGCTTTCTGCGCCTATCAGGGTGAAGCAGAATTTTTTTCGTTGATCATTGATCAGGTTTATTTCTGTTTTACGTCCTTGATCGGAATTTTATTTAATATATTGAATAGTGCGTTAGATGCGAACTAACAGAATCGCCTACATTACACCACCTAGTAATTTATTGACTATTGTGTTTAAACCGAGGAGCCTCATATGCAACAACGTTTGAGGCGCATCTGATAAATTATCGACTCTCCTACGCCGACTGATGACTGATGATCTTACAAGATCTTCTGCTTTTACAAAAAAAGTAACTCCCTTCTTTTTAATTTTCAAGAAGCGAAGGGCGCAATTAACAATTATTTAATGACATTCTTCTTTCCATATCTAAAATCTCAGTCTCAATTATGATATTTCTTAGCTTTCATAATAGTAAATGTCAATTTAATAATATCAAAATAGAATTGGATTGCAGTTCCTTCACATTTTTGAACTATTCTTTTAATCTGATTTCAGTAAGTTTGGAATTGATTTCAACTAGGAAATATTTTGCTTCTCGGAACTGATTTCAGAGTAGAGATTGAATATTCAGGACGTGCAATTTGTTATGGAATCTGTTATCTCAGTGTTATCTCACTCAGGAAAAAATCAAAGCGACCTGGTTGCAAATGATCGTCCAAGTCGATGAACTTTACGTCTAGTAAATCCAGTTGACACTTGCGTTCATACCAAGAAGATTATTACTTAAGATACGTGGTGAGTTGGCGCCTGCGAGACTAAACAGTGGATTCTCACCTAGTGCTTCTTGGCCAAAGTGTGTTGACCATACTATACCATAGCGCATAGGCATAGGGATACTCGACTCTACTGTGCTAAATGCCCATGTGAAATACAGGCGAAGCTATATAACCTCTTTTGTGCTTGGTCATAAGTATTGAGGATTACGGGTTTCGTAGGTCGTGGTTCAATAGGCCATGCACAATGGATATTCGACAAATAATCGGTGATTTCGATTCAGTTTTAGTATTGGTTCGGACTTGCATATTTCCTAGACCTTTATGGAACACATGCCCTATCTCCGAAGAATAATTCTCACAAAGTTGCATTATGGATCAGGAAACCGGCAATTTTTAGAGAATGGTTGAAACCGGGACATGACAATCAATACCTCGATGACGATTTTTCTTCAGTTTTAGTTAAAAACATTTACAATATTTATGAAAAATTCGTAAAATCGATTCAAGAGGTAATCGTACTGAAATACATTAAATTAAAATAATTAATTTTAGAAGTTCAGATAGAAGTTAAATGAATCGTTTCGACATGATATTGACAGTTTCGCATACTCAATGTATTCAATTAGAGTTTTGTAATTTCAATTACTTAAAAAATACGAAAAAGAACGGAACTAATATATAAAAAAATAATGTTTAGAGAAAACAATTGTATGATTTAAATTCTTTAAACAAACTCTTGTTAATGATTTAAAATTGTTTTCATTGATGTTAAAAACAAACAAAAATTTGGGAATTTTTCTAGATTCTCTTTAGTTTCCTTTTATTTTCAGTATTTTGTTGAAGTTCTGAGTGACGAATGACGGGAATCGATATTCTTTCAAAATACATATTTCTTTTCCGAGAGGTATTTTTACCTCTCGCCAGATTCAGATTAGAGAGAAAAAATAGTCGGAAAAAGGAATTCTGTAAAATGCTGCGATGGAGTTCTTTCGTATACGAAACAAATTATTCTCTTCATCACCATTTGAATGCACTATTGTGCAAATAATTCTCGGTTCGGCAGCGTCTAGATTTTCAAAAAATTCTTTAGGTCTATTCAATGTGAGAAAGTATTGAGTGCGTCGATCTCAGGTATATTCGTTTTTCCAGTCACAACAAGGATTTTATGTGTGAAATATTTTAACAATGAAGATTTAATCGGTTTTTTTATTGTTTGAAATTTTGCTTCCATTTTTGTGTTTTATATTTAGAAAATGGGATTGTTGATAAGGTAAAAAATATATGGTAGATTATTAATAATTTATCTAAATTTTAATCTTAGTTATTTTATTGGCTTACTTTTCAATTAAGACCGGGTGAGAGATTATATTAAATATAAAGTCCAGTTGATCAGTCGCACTTGTCCCTATGAATGTTTCATGATCACACTCATTTTGAACGTGTTCATTAGTAAACTTGTCTAAATGAGAATTAATTCTTAGCATTCGTTGCAGAAATGTAGACACCTATGAAAACAAGTCAATATTCAAGACTCGTGTAGCATTTTAAATATGGGTTCGTGTTTTCATGTTGGAAATTGTAGAAGCAAAAGTAAATAACTTTTTCTATTTTTATAGTCTCAGAGTCACTTTTTCAAAGATTATCTTCATCTAGAAATTAAAAGAAAGTGGAGGGAGGCATTGTTTATTTGATATCTGATGTCAATTTAAAGAGAATGGAAATTAATAGTTATTATCGTAATTTTTAATTCTCGAAAGAGAGTGGGTTTGCAAATCAGGATTACTTGATTAGAAATTTGTGTGTTTTCCATGATATCACGCCTACTGAGGGAGGTGCACAGCTTCTGTAACCAGATTCAAATTGAAATTTTCTATGTATGCTCACGTCATATAAATAAGTAATAAAACAATTTCTTTTACATTAATCATTTACTGAAGGTCGTTATCAGCATTGAAAGATTCGATTATATCGTTCAGATCGATTAACATTGATTTAATTATATAATTTAATTTGAATTCAAGTTATTTCAAATCTTATTAATGAAGGTTTCAATTCAATATTTAAGTTCATTAACTACATACTCTTGTGTAATGGAAGGTAAGAATACAAATTATATTAAGGTCATTAATATTTAATGGAAGGATTCTTTCGAGTTTAAAGGTTTTTTATTTTGACAATTTCAAACTTTGATTTATTTTCAAACTGAAAAGCAAGCTAGGATTCCTTTTTTAAAATTTAATTTGAGTTTCTTGTGTTCCAAAAGTTCATAATTGTGTTGCTCAACAATTTAAGAGTTTTCAACTGCGGATATTTAAATTTTTTAACATTTCGCAAATCGGATATTTAAAAATTTAAATATAGTGAAATCAAGACATAACTATATTTAAAAACTTTCAAATTTCGATGTATTTCCATTTCAAGCTTATCAATTTCTGAAATTGTAAAATTTGAATTCTGATTTTTTTTTTAATTTCGAAATTTAAATGAATATAACTTCATCGTTACTGAATTGAGGTTTTTCAAGTTTAATTACATATAATTTTGAAATCTTATCAATAAATTGATTGATTTATTGTCTAACATTCGAATGATTTTTAATCTCGTTTCTTATAAATCTGAAAGCTTCCAAATTTGAACGTCATGAAGTTAAAAGATTTTTAAGTTTAGATTATTTTAAATTAGAACGATTTCATATTAGTAGACCTTCAAGTTTGTACGTCATTAATTTCCGAAATTTAAAAATTGAGTATCACTTTATTTATCCACTGGCCAATTCCATTCTAAATCAGACAGAGAGGTCCAGCTTAGAGTGTCAGAATGACTTGGAATTTAGATTTATCATTCTATGGTGCAAATAAGGGGACACGTATTTTACAGTTTGACCACAACATTTTTGATTGATTTGTTACAATCTTTTCAAGATTACCTGGGAATTCCCCAAAACTGGCATACATTTTTTGCAAAATGCAGTATTTTCCGAACGAGCGTAGGTATTCGGGTTATTTCCAAAATTTTGCGGCTGTTTTTCTGAAATTCTTGAAAAAAATTATTTAAAAAAAGGCTGTGTCTAGTTGTTCGGAAAAATTGAGACTAGTCGTCCCGAAAATTCGAGATGACTAGTCAAGCTCATGAAAAATATTGGACTATATAGTCATTCCGAATTTCGGGACGACAAGGCCCTTCGTTAAAAAAATCGAATTTTTGCAATATAAAAGAGGCATCCTACCAGTTTTATGTGAACTGAAACATTTTTGAGGCCGAGAACTTTTTTTTAATACACTTTTTCATTTGTTTCCGTAAACAGTGCAAGGTATCACAAAAGAGCAAGAGGTATTTTTTCTAGAACTTTACTATAGATGTGTAATCATTTATATGAACATATTTCGTATCTTTCGTTGTTTCCGATAAAAATAATTTTTTAAATGTGAAGCAGTGGTTTACCAAGAACAAAACTCAGGATATATGTAGTACATAATTATTACAATATTTTTCTCAAACAAAAATATAAAAGTTTTAAAAAGTGGAGTTTTTGACAAAATCCACCTTCAAGAATTTCAGAAAAACAGCCACCGTTTTGATATTTTTCAAATTTCAGATTTGTTTGTGATAAAATGTAAGAGCAAGAATTTTCACGTCTAATTATAAAAGAAAATCTCGGAATACCTGCTCTTGTTAAAAAAATACTGCATTTTGAAAAAAATATATCGTTTTTTGAGATTGTAAAAATGGTAAAAAATAAATAAATGTGACGGCCAAACTGTAAAATACGTGTTCCTTTATTTTCACTCTAGAACTGTATATCCAAATAAGAAGTCATTCTGACACTATAACCTAGACTAGACCTTGCTTGAAATTTTACCTGATTTGAAATGGAATCGGTCGATTTCAATTTAAAAAAATGAATCGCTTAATTGCTGAATTTAAAGTCGACAAGGTTTAAAAGTTTGCAAACCGTTTTCTAAAACTATAGATTATCAACAATTTCAATTTAAATGAATAGAATGTTTGCGAATTTAAATATTGTTAAATACTAGCTACTGAACTTTAAATCTAAAATCTTTCAAATGTTCTTTTTTAATTGGAAAGCTTTGAGAAGCGAAACATTGGTTAATTTAGTTTTTAAATTAGTCTCGAATATAAATATAAGATAACTTTTAGATCAGATAAGTGGAATAAATGTCTACTCTATCATTCACGTTTTGCAGAAGCAAATAGCGAAAGTGCGCGTTCAGTTGGGTCCGAGTTTCTTATACGTTACATACGGAAGCTCAAAAGTCAAAGGCATCTCTTCAATCAAATCCACAGGGCATGAATCACTTCGGAATCGAGAGGCGTATGAATATCGAATAATTTAGATAGGTAAAACAGAAACCAAAGTTGAGATAGGTCGAGGCTCTTGGATCGCTTAAAATAGCAACTTCCGTTCATGCTGAATCACTGCATCCAATAAAGAATGCTACTTCATTACCATTTATGATTGCTTAAATGCTTACGTATTCAAACTTTACTTCGTCATTATAGCTTTAATGTGAGAGGATTCTAGGATATTAACCTAGGCCCAGGAACAATGTTCAGCAATAATTTTATAGTTTGAATTCATTATTATTTTGTTATTTACTGTTAACATTAATCATTTCTTTTTGAACTATCTGTGGTTTTATAGGTTTCAAGTTTCTATAGTTTAGTGCTTCTAATTCTAACTTTTGAATCAATTAAAATTATAACAAAAATCCCTGGCTTATGTCGTCTGTGTAAAAATACATGCACGTTATACAAGTTTTTATTTTGAGAGCTTAATATAGTTGAATTTGGTATACACAAGAAAAAAAGTGGCTTCCCTATAGCATAAATATTTGAGATCTTTGAAAAGTGTGTACTCGCTCCTTAAAATTAAAATTTTTTACTTTGAAATCAAGTAACAGAATATTAATTTATCTTTTGTTTGTAATTGCTTCTGAATTCTCAGGATTCGAAAGAACGTATGAGCAAAATATTCTTGTGATTTATTGTAATTGAAAGACGTTTGCATCTGCTTTTGTATTTTACCACAAAATACTGGAGATAATAAAATGGCCGAAGGGTGCCAGAAAATAGAAATAAATTCAGGTTTTCACCAGATGTATTCAGTAATAGTAAGATTGATGCTATTGATGTATACCAGAGACTGTTAACCTTCGCTGCCGAGTTGCGTTACTCAACAAGTATTTGATCTACATCTCCTTGCTCTCGCACGATAATTATCGTCATTAGTCGATAATGCTTCACAGTCTTTTCCCTATTATTCTCTTTTTCTTATTTTCTTCTCTTGAATGCGAACTGAATTAATAGAACCCAATACGCTCATCTCCCAATTCGGTGCCGCCCGATCTTCTGCCGGCTTCACGCTTGACTGATTCTGTCTCCCCTTGAGCGTCCCTTGACGTTTTAAAACAACATTTTTTTTTCTATCTTGACTAAAAAATGTTGTTGTTGTTGAAAATTCAACTATTTTCTTGAACAGTCATCTTTTTCGATTGAAAACTTATCACTTTTTGTAAAAGTTTCACATTTTTTGGTTAAACATCCAACTGTGTGGTTAAAAATTAAGCTATTTCGGTTGAAAATTAACTTTGTTATATTGAAAATTAAACTGTTTTTTTAGAAAATTCTTGTTTTCGGCTCGAAAATTGAAAAATTTAGTAGAAATTTTAACTATATGACTGAAAGTTTATGTATTTTGTTTGAAAATTCGTCTCTTTTTGTTATATTTTTTTGGTTAAAAATGCAACTGTTTGGTTGAAAGTTAATCTGTTTTAGTTGAGGATTTAAATATTTTGTTGAAAATTCGTTTTTGTTAGTTAAATCCAACTGTGTTTTATTTTTAATTAAAATCTTTTTTGGTGAAATATCAGCTATTACATTTTTGGTGGAAATTTCATCTTACTGGGTTTAAAATTAAACTCCTTGGTTGAAACTTTAACTAGTTTCTTAAATGTTCATTTTTTTTTGGTTGGAGATTCATAATTTTAGTCGAAAATTCGTTTTTTTGTTGCTGTTAAAAATTAATTTTGTTAACTGAAGTTTTTTCTTTGAAAATTTAACTACTTGTTTGAAATTGAAACTACTTTGTTAATTTATAAGAAACAGTAAGATTCCCCAATCATGTAACGTCATTTTTGGATGGCCTATAAATAAATTTACAAAAAAAATTTGTCGGCAAAAATTACGTAAGAAGGTGAGGGGGTGGGGGGCACGAACCATAAAAAAATGGGATACGTGGTTTAAAATTTCAGAAAAAAACTGTCCGTAATTTATGCACGACCTCCAATTAGCCATTGAGACAATTTTCCTGTATGTTGTGATTCGTTGAGACGGCTAACATATTATTTTAGCTAATTAGCGAAGAAGTTCAAAAACATTTTTCAAGGCAAGGTAAAGGAATAACGGCATTAGCGGACAATTGTGAGAAGAGAGTGTCTTTAGTGTCATTTTTTTTCAATAGTAGGCCTGGATACGAGAAACCCCCATCAGTTTTTTCGATTAGATATCATTTTTGCATTGAATAAGAATATAATCAAAACAACTGTGGGCGTTTATCCATTTTTTTCAAACTTTTGTTTAAGAATTGAAAATTGAACGAGAAATTGTTTATTTGGGAATTTTGCAAATTGAAAGGCTTTGAAGTGTGGCTCCTTTCAGATTCAAAACCTTTAGAGTTTCAATAGCGTTTAGACAAGTTTTAATTTAAAGGTTTTCTTATTGAGAGAATTTAAAGTAGTTTAGCTTCCTATTTTAAAGGCTTTTGAGTAAATAAATAAATAAATTGATTTTTTCACAGTTAGAGAGCTTGTAGATTCTTATGTTTTCAAATTGGCTCCCAATATTGGAGAATTTGAAGTTTTAGTTCTTCAAAATTAGGTTTTCAAATTCGGATTATTTTAATTGGTCAGTTTTCAATTCGTTAAGCTTACTGATGTAAATGTGAATTCATAGGATTTTTTGTCTTTTTAATTTAGAAGCCTTCCAACAAAGAAACACAAAAAATCCAAAGTTTTACGAAGTCTCTAAAACTTTATTTTAAATGTGCCTTTCAATTTGAATCCTTGAAAATTTGAGCCTTCTGTTAAATTTGAACTTCGCACTGCAAGATTTTTAATTCCAGCAGAAACTAATTTAAAACTTTGTATCTCAATAATTTAAATTCAGCTCTTGGAATGTGGTAACTTTGAAAGTACTGTGAGAATCCAAAGTTGGAAGCTTTTAAAATCTTGAAACTTTAGTACCTATTACGAGATTCGTGTTTGATAAAAGACTAATAGTTTTTTGCGCAATGAGAAAAATTCGGGAAAATGTTAATACACCAAGGTCCAGAAATTTCATGTCTTATCGCATAAATTGTGAAAGATCGAAAACCTGTTTTTTTTTTGGCATCGTTTATCACACTTTCAGTGCTTTTTAAAAGGTTCCGTGACTTTATGATAACTGCGATGAGTTAGGCTGACAATTTACTATGTCAGTTTCTAGCTTTTCGCTCATAGTTTAATTCATGCAGAATCTCACCACCAACGCAACAGGTATTCTTTGGGATTTACACGTGCTTGGAATATCTCTGAGAATCTCGAAATGCTCGAATTACTCGAAATTTCAACAATTTGAATTTTACGTTTGCAATTCAAATGCGGAAGGAAGCAATTCATAAGTTTTGTAGAAGTAGAAAGTGAATTCTAATGTATATTATCTAATTCAAAAGATTTTAATTTTTTAATTTTTCTATTTTGGTTTCTATTTTGGAAAAATGTTAAGACTAACATATTCTGTGGTTTTCAAACTTACTGTTTCAGAGTTCGGATTTCGGGCACTTTAAAAAAATAATGGAATGATCTCTAGTTAAACATTTTTAAAATAAAGGTTTTAAAATTAAGATACTTATTATTAAGACAAAAATTGGGATTTTATGTAAATTTGAATACTTAAAAAAATTAAAGACTTAAAAATCTTCACTTTCAAATTACACGATTAAATAATAAATTCTATAAATCCCAAAATTAAATTTCTTCAAATTATATAGTTTAAAGTTTAGAGGCTTCTGAAATAATTACTCTCTAAATATGAATCAGTGAAATTTCACTGATTGAAATAGCTGGAAACTGGCCACTGACAATCAGTGAAAAGTTATTTATTCATTCAGTGAAATAAACACTTTTGAGAGTTGGCAGCACTGCATCATGCATCAATTTAGCAGTCATAATAAAATAACATTTTCGTAAATTAAGAAAATAACAAAATTAAAATAATAAAAAAAATTAATTAATTAAAATTAAATTAAGAAATTATTTTGGCTACTTTTATAAAAGAATATCAATAACGCTTGTCTTTTAAACTTAGAGGTTATGTTTCACATGATTTACTCTAGTGTTACTGAATTGATTAGTGAATAAGTCCAGAATCACTGATTAATCAGTGAAATGTCTAACCTGGATGGTTTCAAATGAGGTATTAGAAGGAATTTGAGAGTTCAATTTAAAATCTTCTTAGTATTTCTCTCTAAATAGATTTCTTCAATTTTCAATGCTTAAAATTAGGTTTTATTTTGAATTGAAAGGTTTTTAAATTTTTTTGTTTAAATTTGAACTGCTTATAATTTGGAGGTCAGATCATATGGAAATCTTTATTTGGGCATTACAGTTTATAATAACAATGATTTGACTTATAATTGTTTCTAAGAATACCTATAGGTATGTTTACAAAACTAAATTTTTGCAGGTTGTATATTATATTATTGTATGTTATTTGTAATATAGTTTTTGAAAGACTTTTATTCATAGTTATAAAATTTATTGTCAAAATCGTTTAATTTCCAACGAATGTCATATTTTTTAGGCTAGTTTGCAGCGATCTATAACCATAATTTTTCTATTTTTTTCATTTCGTGATAATTTGATCTACAATTTCCTCCGGGAAACATGTCATCTCACTTTCAGCGCGTTAGTTATATCAGGTTGCGTTATGCTTCCAAATCCAACAGAAATGATTCACGCGGCCCTGCCTGTTTACGTTTGGATTCCTCCGATTTAGGATCAAGGCCAATATAGGCCATGCCCGAAATCGTTCTCATATCGGGAGTTGAGTGTATAATTAAGGGATGAATGGATTCCTTTTAATTATATTATGAGATATTCGATTTTGAGTTCTGAACTTCGATTTAATTTTCAATATCAACAATAACTAACGATGAGCGTAGGATAGGATACGTATAAAGCCGGTCTGCCCACCCGGTAGTCACTTTCATTCACATGCGGTACAAGGCTAACTTATCTCAACTTTTTATTAAGCGCACCTCAGCTTCGGGCGAAGCTTTCTTGCACTCCGATGCGATCCTGCATTCAATTCCAAGACATCTTCAAGATTAAACGAAATAAAAACTTGCTACGAAACGAGAATAATATTCTGGTAATAGGCGTCTGAAACCTTGACCGTGTATTGTATTAAGATAAGAACGAACAATAAGAAATAAGACTTGACTCGGGTTTGAATCCAATTGATCATTTCGGATTAATTATGAGCAAGATCGCGAAAGGTAAAAATGATTTGGGCTCCAAAGATATGGTAGGTTTGAATATGTATAGAAGTTGAACTTTAAAAAATATTATCAAATATATTTGAATAACTCTATCAGACTTTTTAAAATCTTTTATCGAAGAAGATTATTTGAAGCTTATGTTTATTCTATATTCAAATCATCTTAAAGGATTTAAAATCATTCAGAAAATATTATAGCTTGAAATATAAATTCGTCGTGGTAAGAATTGTTTTTCCTTTTTTAAGTTTCTAAGGTCTCCAAGCTTGCGAGGTATTGAACATTTGAAAAGGGGGTGGGGGTTTATTGTATTGCCATCATTGAGACCATTGCAGAGCCATTATTACATTTCTTGATATATTTGATTTGGGGTAAAAATGTCATTTGAAAGCGCTGGAAACCCCCCATTTAAATTGACTTTCTTATCATTTTTTCAACTTTTTAAAACCATTTTTGAGGATTCTAGAAAGATTTTGAAGGTTAAAAGAGTCTACAATTAAAATAAGAAGAATTTGAAAGTGTTTACAGAATTAGAAGCATTCCCAATTATACCGAATGACCTTTGCATAAAAAAACTAGTCAAAATAGGTCCAAGTCCTTTTGGAAAATTTCTTTTATTTCCATGAACTGCAAGATGCACTAATTAAAAAAACCCCACCGAGAGCTTTTTTACGTGTAAATGTTGCGGGGTTCTTTAAAGATACTCAAACAATTATTTGTTACAGTCAAGACTCTCATTTAGTTCTGAAAGTGTCAATTTTGATTTAGATTCCTATTTTGAATGCAGAAATGAATCACGTTAGCAATCATATAATTTGGTCAATGGTCTAAAGGCTTTGTCAATGAATGGCAGATGTTTCGTTAAAGGTTGAGTCTTGGGAAAGACCCTCATTTTGAGCCTACAATTTCCAAAGGAAAATCTGTCCAAGTCGTTTTCGAAATGAAAATTTAGGATTAGGGGAGTTCTGGGTCCCATGGTAGATAAATAGAATTTTGTTTAAAAAGTTATTCACAATAATTCAGAATATTGATTGATAAAATACATTAAAAAGTACAGTAAAGGGTTTTTCCTCCAAGCATATTTAATATGACTTAATAATATATTTTGTATTGAATTAGTTTTAGATTTAAGAGATTTAAAAACTTATATTTTGTAACTGCGAGGAAATTAAATGAAAATTGGACTAAAATTTGTGATTAAGTGAGTAAAGATTACAGATAGTATATAAATTGTAACATAGTTTCTATAATGAGTTTAGAGTACGTTATCAGCATTATCAGATAGTTTATCATGTGCTTAGTGCTTACGTAGACTTTTTGGATTGTTTGGGTTGAGTGCATGTGATACTGAGATGGTAAAAATTTATCGCGTCCTCATGTAAAAATGCAGCCATGCAGAAACCTATTTGGACTGACCCGATAGGCGGAATGCCTGTCGACTTAGAGCATCACTGTCGCGTTGTTGAAAATAGACTACTTCTAGTTCGAACACTATGAAACAGCCGTCCTGATTAGAAAATTTCTAATTATGTTTGTATTTTTGTTATAGTTCAAACGAATTCAAAAATAATTAATCATTTAAAAACGAAACATTAGAAGATAGAGGAGGGTTCGGAAATATGTAGATCAGATAGAAATGTTTAGTTGGATACTGATTGAAAAATTACTTTAGCTTCTTATATGTTTATTTAATTAGCTTATGAGAGATTAGACTAATTTAGTTGTTATTTACATGGCTTTTGGTTTCAAATTTGAGTGAGTTTTATAATTTTTCTGCTTTTAAATTTGAAACTTTCATTACTTGAATGTTTTAAAATTCACATATTTTCATCGTTGACAACATATTAATTTGCTGTACAATTCTAATTGTTTATAACGCTGCTTATTCAAAATTTTGATGTAAGAACGAATTGGGAATTAATTACAATTGAAGGGTAACACGGCGTAAGCCATAAGTGCCAATGTGCCACTTTTGTCAAACTTCATTTTATTGGCTTAAAAGCTTCCTAAAATTGCACCGCACATTATGACGAAAGAATATGTTTGAATCCGCACCGGAAGCTGATAATTGGAAACGTGTGGACTTTCATAACAGCCTAACTACCGTGGAAGTTTTGGTTCAAAACGTTCTTGAGGTCGTATATCTTAACGGATATTAAAGTTTATTTTTTAAAATTGAAGCTTATTAAATTTTCAAGAGGTCTTTTGAGGCCGATTAAAAAAATGTCGCTAATTTGTTATTTAAGTTAAAAATGCCAAAAACCCATAATTTTTAAATTAACCCTTCCCCCACACACCCTCCCACCCTATCACAAACGCATAGAATTAATCAGTTAAACTTAAAGGCTTTTATATTATTTATGATTTTACTTAATTGAAAAAATCAAGAATGGTCAAATTTAGATTTAGCCTGGTTTACGATTTTGTTTGTATTTCCAGCATTGGGAAATTTCCGAGATATTATAGCTTTAGATATTTTTAAATCTGATGCTTTACAATTCAAGTTTTTAACCGATGTGTCCAGTATTATGGAAAGTTTCTTAATACTAGACTGGAATACAGTGCTTTTTTTAAGGGGTTGAGTCATGCGAACCCTCGGAAAGTCACATTACGCACGTCACATTTGCGCCAAGTCACATTGTGGCAACTCTTATTTCGAAAAATATGAAGTCCACAAAAAAGTGGCAAAAATGCCGGAAATCACATATGCGGCTATTCAAATTGGCCGCAAGTCACATTGTGGCATCTCTCTTTCGAAAAAATTTCAAGTTCAGAAAAAGTTGACAAAAGTGCGTGAAGACACCTCTGTCACAAAAATAATGTATTTAAAACCCGTACGCCTTTCCAACCTCCTGTGGGGGAGGGGGATACACCACTGTGATGGGTCACGGAAATAATAAATGAAGTCCCCCACTACTTTTGCTAATTTTTTGTGGACTAAACATTTTTTCCGAATGAGAGATGCCGCAATGTGACTTGCTGCATTTTTTTCTAATTTTCTGTGGACTCCATATATTTCGAAATGTGACTTGTCGCACATGGGACTTGCAGCATTTTTGCCAATTTTTTGTGGAGTTCATATTTTTCGAAATGAGAGTTTCCGCAATGTGACTTGCTGCAAATGCGACTTGCCACAATGTGACTTGACGGGGGTTGGCATGATCCGGGCCCTTTTTTAAAAGTTGATCAGTTTTTGAGTTTCAGAATACCGTACATTTAAGTATTATCTGGTATTATTTAAAATGAAAGACTTCAATATTGTTTGGCTTTCATTTTCAAGACTAATTAATATGGATATTTTGAAATTCGCTGATTAAATTTTTTTTTGATTTACATTTAAAAGCTTTCAAATGAGTATAATGTATTCTTAACTATCCCAAATTTTAAATTTAAATTAGTTCAAGTTTATCTGTTGCAAATTAGAATAAATTATATGTAATTAGTCCACTTTGAAATCGAGGGCATTCGTTGCCTCTTTTACACAGAATCCAGCATTAGACGATTTTATATTTTGGTTTGAGTTTTCATTTGATTTTATAATCTCAGCCCTTTTCACTTTATTCGGTTTGAAATTCAAATTGTAATCTTGTCTGTATTTACAATCGAGGGCTTTCTAATACGCATTTCATTTTTTCCTAAAAATAATTTTTGTGAAATTTACGTAAAAAATAATTAGATATATCATTATCAGCGACTTTAGTATACACAGCTAATAACTAAAATTCGAATAAAAATTAGAAGTAATATTATTATTACAAATTTTGAAGTAATACTGTGAAACTTATTCGTTTTTAATTTTAGAAGCAAAAGTAGCAGGTACGCTATAGTTATATTCTAAATAGAAGAAGCGATATAGATACGATTTCATGAGTAGGTTTCCTGTGCATCCTTTTTTTACACTTTTAGTTTCCGATAGCACACAAGCACGCAACTGACGTGAATGTTCTCCAGACATCTTGGAGACTTTTATTACTTCAGGGACGTCTGGAAGAAGTTTACATAGGAGGGTTCTGCTGTGTGGGAAGTTCAGTTGAACCAGTATTTTTTTTTAGAAATATTTACTATCCCAGACAAATAAAATTGCCCTCAAAAAATACCTGTGTGTCTCAATATATTCAAGAGTTTTGGCTGAATAATTCACACTAAAAAATTTCCCCCGATGTTTCCTAATCGTTAGTGGAAAATCTTACCTTCTTGCACATATCCATAAAGAATCAAAATAATACACTAAAATGAATTATTTTCCATAATTAATTCTTTGATTTGTCTTTTATATTTGTCTTGCCAGAAATTTGTCTTCTCTCATACATTTTTTCGGTCGGGAGTTTAGTCAAAAGCAGTTCAGAAAGAAACAGGGATTTTATTTATAAAATAATTAAATTACAGTTGTATTTATTATTTCAAAGCACTTTATACCCGAAGTATTTATCACTAATTTTTTCTTACGCTTGATTGAAATTAATACATTTTCATATATATTTTATTGCAAAATTCGAATCTAATAAAATATGAATAATGTCAATAGGAAATACCAGGGGTAAAATAATAAATATGATTCAATAGAATGATTCATCTGTGATATTTTCGCTGGAATATGTCTGTGACGAAGTGACCGAAGTATGCGAAATTCCCAAAGAATTACATCAATGATATTTCTCTTGCAAAGAAAACAATTTTAACTAGGTTTCGCCTTTCGACTCTTTATTCGTATATTTCGCACTATTAATTTGAGTTAAAAAAGCAATAAATTTAGATAAAAGAGGTTTAAAAATAAGTTTTGACAAATGTATGTAAAATATATAGTAATCTAACTTTAGAATAATGACCTCCGTATGCATTTTAACACCACGTTTTTTTATATCTCGGGTTTATTTTAAATCCAGAACTTTACGTTTGAAAATAATTTTTTGATTGGTTTAAAAATAAATGTGATAGGGCTAAATGCAGTAGCTAACAAGATTTTAGGTAAAAAGATAAAAAGGAATTTTAATGGGCTCTTTTTCCAAGAAGTCATTTAAAGGTATCTTAGGAAATTAGATTCCAAATAATGATGGCAAAAGATAGTAATGATACATTAGCAATCTCTTGGCTGGTACTCAGAATCAGGAATTTGAGCAATCGTTGAATCTTCGAGTTAAGCAAATTGTCCATTAATGATAAATTGATTAGCGATAATTTATAAGAATTGTATTTGCAAAATTATTTAAAGGCTTTAATAAATTAAAATTATATAATTTTGTAAACCAATATTTCTATCTGTAGAAATCATCTCGGAATTAATCGTGTGACTTTTGAATATGCAATATTGTAATGTTGAATATGTTTCAGTGAAAAATTAGTAAAAGTTTAGTAAAATTTTACTCATTTCCAGTAGATCAACTTACTGTAACGTAAGTAAAAAAGTAATTTTACTAATTTTCTGTCAAATAACATAGCTAATTTTTCGTACTAATTCAATTAGACAATTTCACTACAAATTCGTGACTTTTTCCTAAGATTTCGTTAATTTTTACTAATTTTCATAGCTAAAATTCAGCTACTAATTGTCTCTAAATTTCAACTGATTTAAAGCAAGCGAGTAGGGTTAAAATATTGAAATGCTAATCCACTGTTCCACTTTGATGAATTGATCATTCATTAATCTGTTTCTAATGAAACACTTTGGGACAGTAGTCAGTTGTACGTTAGTTATTACCAGGAATGGATTACATGTTCTAGTTCCTTGGAAAATTCTAAAAATTACTGCAAGCCATTTTATTATCAATATTGATAAAATATGATGCACTGCAAAACTAGATAATTATCGTAAGTTATTAAAGTGCTTCTCTAAATAAGCTATAGAAACCATAAATAACACATATTTTTGCATAGAAGTTTCATTTTAAAAACTCCGAAAAATATTTGGTTAAATCAACAAATTTTCTGTTCAAACAAAAAAATTTGTTTTGGTTGGTAAAATTTGGTTGGATTTAATCAAAATAATCTCATACATTCAACAAAAGCCATTTGTTAAATTAACAAAAATTTTCTCATTATTTACGTGTTATCAAATTTTTTTTGTCATAAACCCGAATGCAAACATGATGGCGTTGCACGAATTTAATTACTTTGGCCCACGATGTTTATCTTTGATTTTATTGTGTTTGCCCTTTCTTTGATGTTGCCATGGAACGAGAGTTTGTAGATTCCAACCAATTGAAATCTTGCAATTAGATAAGCATTCGCGATTTTTTTAACTGGAAAAAATTATTACGTAAGAATAGCAAATGTAATTTCAATTGTTCTCTAAGTTCTGCTTCACTTTATTGACACTTGAGAAACACGTGGAAGGCAACGAGTTGCATTTTCAATGTTGCGAATCTATAAAACTTCGTCCTTTCATCAGACGATGTCATCTTCACAACTGTCGATTATTGCAAAGTTATCTTCTAAATTATTTAAATTTAGTTTTGTTAATTAAATATGTATTCTATTTTTTTTTCTTCATTTTCTCTCTTCACGAAGTAACTGTTTTCAACTTATTTCCTGTCCAAAATTTCATTCAAATTCGAAATACTTAAAAATAAATTTATTTAATTTTTTGTTTGTCTTATCAGTTATTTAATTATTTATTCAAACTTACAGAGAGAATTTATCCATATCTTGGATTTTTATTTTGACTATGTTTCCTCATTCAGAAACATCTGAAGTAAAAACAGGTTGATTCCTACTTACAAGATTACATATCTTAAATGGGAAATAATTGAAAAAATTGTATGCCTGGTCTATTTTCCTAAATAGGTATAATTTCGATTAAAATTCCTATTTGATTAGCTTAATTGAAAGCAGGTGGCATGTTGGTATACCTGTGAGGCACAAGAGTAGGATCCAAGCTTTCTTCATTTTTCTTCTCACGCTGATAAACTTTTTTTACACTAAAACTGTTCGGAATGAAACAGTAAGATGCACATGAAAAGTGGTCCACATTTTTGTTTTTAATTAACACTGAAATTTAGCGACGATTCACATGAATGGAACGTTTAAAACAAATTATGAAATTAAAGAATATCACGAAATTTCGTTAAAAAAAAAACTTGATGTATTCCCAATTAGCGATAAATTTGATCGATATATTTCGGCGGTGTGGACCCGGGCTCCCTCCGAGAGTGAATGTTCACCGTTGGAAGTCCGCGAGAGACTGATCCAACTCCTCTTTCCATGCCATGAGCTTTCGATCCTGACCGGTACTTCCCCTATTCTCATTCTCCACCTTAAAGGCTTAAACCATTCATTCAGCATGAATTTCCCATTGAGTTTCAGGAGGCAAAAACATTTGGATACAGTTATCACGTTTTTTCATGTGGAAATATTAAACTTTTACTAAAAATATGGTTTTACGTACAGAATTTTTTTTTTCAAACGCTTATAAATTTTTTGATTAGTTAAAATTCCAAGTTTAAGGGCATGTGATACTTGGTCGTGTGGTAAATCGGTATCAGTTCCCCGGGTTTTTGTCCACAAAAATTAAAAATTTTTAAAACTGTATTCAGAGATGCTATAAAATAGAACAACAGAAGTCCCCGAACACTTTTTTTGAGGGATAATAGCAAAAAAAATTTCTTCTGCTAAATAAAATTTTTCTCTATGTGCACTATTTGGAGGTTAGGATACACACATATTAATCAAATTCAGCTAAATGAATTTTTTTTACAATTATTTCACAACAGAAGAGTTCGGGGACGTCCGTTAGCATGTTCGCTATCATTTCCAAAAATTTTAAGGCAAAACCTTTATTATTGTAGGATAAAAGCCGGGGGAACTTAACATTGCTAAAATCGATAATTTTCTAAGTATCACATGCCCTTAAGTCATACAGTCCCCGATTAGTCAGTTGGGATTTCAGGGAAAATTCCAGTGGGACTATGGGAAAAAAGGCCACTCTTAAAAAGTTCAGCAAAAATTCAGCCCAAAATAATTACTAGTTTTCCAATAGAGCCATTTGTTATTAAAAAACTGTGTTTTTTAAACGGCACTTCTACACGGAGAAAAATGCGGATTTAGGAACAAGTTTTGAAGACCAGAAATTTAAAAGTGAATACCAAACATCCTGGATCGTGTTCAGAAATACAGGACTGAGAACAGTCATTTATGAATCGGGATCCACGATAAATATTTCGAGCCTCTTTCCCGACTGAGTCGGGACTGATTCCTAAACTGTAGGCAGCCACTGCAGACTACCAGTGACTGCCAGTGTAGGCAGCACTCTCCTTATGGATAGAGCTCTGGGCGCACAGTACTCGTCTAGAAAAATTCATCCTGGATCCGATTTGCTCGAAGTACAGGACTCAGTTCCTATTTTTCGAATAGCATTTTCCTCCGTGTACATGTTTGACCGAAATGACATCAACTAAAGTAGATGATTGTACTCTACAAGAGTTCACGGAGAAAAATGGAACTCGAAAAATAGGGGCTGAGTGATGTATTTCGAGTAAATCGGATCCAGGATGAATTTTGCCTCGAAGTGGAGTGCTGCCTACAGTGGCGCTTGAAATGTGACTGCTACCAGTTCAGGATTCAGTTTGAAAAGGCAGAGGAAGGGGCTCTGAATATTCATCGTGGATCCCGATTCCTTAATTACCAGTTCTCAGTCTGAAATTTCGGAACACAATTCTGGATATCCGGGATTCACTTTGAAATTTCCAGTGCTCAAAATTGTTCCGAAATCCACAGTTCACTCCGTTGTACTATCAAATACATACACTTAGCGGCAGAGCAACTCTTTATAATTAAATTTCCGAAAAGTTGCTTCAGAAATATGTTGAGTTTTTTTCTTATAACAAATGAAATAACACCGTCCATTTCCATTTCATAAAGCTCAAGTTCGTACTAAATGCAGTAAAAGAGTTCTACCAATTGTTATGAAATTTACGAAGCAATGCATTCTAATTTTATTGTTTATTATCGTGTGTTTTCATGAAAAAGTTCACGGAAAAGGATCAACGCAGTCAGTGGAGCCGGAATTGAATTCACTTGTTCTGGTCAAAAATCAGTTGGTGCACGGAGAAAAATGGATGTTCAAACGTAACCTCTAGGTGTTCAGGTTTAACATATTGTATGTTTAACTATAGGACAGCAATCTAGCTGTTCAAAGTTAGTTTCTGTAGATATTAATAAGTGAGATGATACTATATTCATAAATGAAGAACAGAGAAAGGGTATGAAATGTCTATCAGATGATAAATTCAGTGAAGTTGAGGTTATGTTTAATATTTGTAATTAAAAATTAAAACTGGGTAAGTAAGCTGTAAACGAATGATCTGTAATCAGCATTTAAAATTATTTATATTTTAGGTTAATTCAACTCAACATTTATTTTAATAATTTTTTAAATTAAGATCGAAAAGAAATCTATTTTATCATGAATAATTTTATGCAAAAGGAGCATGAAAAAGATTCACAATTAAAATACAGAATTCCAAGTTTACAAACATTTTGTCGAATGTGTTCGAGTCAATATAACTTCAAACTTAAGAAACTTGTTCCGTCGTGTAGACGGAAAAAATCGTCATCCAATTTTAATTACGGATAGCTAATTTTGATTCTTTGAGCATGTTTCCAAATTGTAATATTTCGTAATTGTAATATCAAAAATATATAGCCATCAAATATAGTGGCGAAATTCCAATGCGCGATGCGCATGCGTTCGAACGATTCTAACATCTGAATTTGTTTCAGTTTAACATAAAAATATTTTTACGCCTAACATCTCAAAAGGATAGATGTTTGGCATGAATATCTGCATGTTAGTCGGTACAATTTTACCCTTTGAACATTTACGTGTGAACATCCATTTTTCTGCGTGTGGCTTTTCAAAACTAATATATAATGCTTGAAGATTAAAATTATTTTATTTATATTCTCTAATTTTGTCATTCATTTATTGTTTATTGGATTGGCTATAACATATATTATATTCTGTTAAATATTTACATTTGAAAAATTACTTTAGGAAGAAAAATGTAAAAAATTCTTTAAATATAGTTTAATGACCTTAGGTAGGCAACAGTGGCTTTCCCCACTCCGTCTTCACATACTGCACTGCCTGGTGTAAATTTGAAAGGTTTAAAATTGGAGAAGCAGTAATTGTTTTTTCAAAAAATTATTTCCCTCCCACCCCCTTGACGTACTACTAAATTTGTTTGAGAAACTTGTGGCAAAACAGCACCTGCCAAATGGATTTTACCAGGATTTCATAAATTGAAAATTGACGGAGTTTTTTAATTTGTTCGTGAGAAAAAAACATAGCATCTTTTGAAGCTACTTTTATGCAATTAAACAAAAAAGGCGCTTTGCCGCTAAGCGTACTTGATATAGTGCAACTTTTATGGAGTACAATCACCCATTTTAGTAGATATCCGATCGGCCAAACATGTAAAAATTCAGTTAAAATAAAGTTAATTTTTTAATAACAAATTACTTCTTAGGAAAACTAATAATTATTTTGGGCCGAAGTTTTGCAGACTTTTCAAGAGTGGCAAGGGGCATATTTTCTGGAATTTCAAAACTTGTTGCTTGATTATTGCAAAAATAATTTCATATTTTAAAATAAGCGATTTTGAATGTTTTTTTTTTCAAGTAAGCAAATCTTAACGTACGACCGGTCATTTTCTAGATTTTTCTGAAGCCTACATTTTTTAACTCAACTTATTTTTGTTAGACAAATAGACTCGTTGCAACAAACAAAAAACCTGTTTATGCCATCTTCAACGATTGTTTACACATGCGATGGGTCCTAGGATTTATAAACGAACATATATAGGATTTTGTTCTGCATGCCAACACTACAAGAATCCGAAGTCAAATTTATGGTATTAATTAACGCATGATTTTGTATAGGGCGTCTGGACTATAATAGCAATTTGGGCCATTTGACTTGCAGGATTGGGCCACTTCCTGATTCTCAACCAGTTGTTTTAGTCATTTTTCCCGAGCCCATTTTCTATCCAAAATCGTTCATGTAGTCATATTTTAATAATAGTCTAAAAAAGTCAAAAGTTTATATAAAATTCAGTAATTGCGTGTGTAGTTAGAAGGAAAATTCAATTTATTTGTACAGTACTAGATGTCTCTTAAAATTCGTAAAAACTTTTAGTATTTTTCAAATTTACAGAATTTTCATAATTAATTGGATTTACTATTAGATGCAAAATTCCAGTGAATTCCTAGGTATGGCAGGTTGTATATCTGTAAGACTTACATATTATGTACATCTTACACTCGAACTTCGATTTCAGCAAACTGAATTTGTGCGTTCCGAGAATAGATGCCGCGCGGCGGTGTCGTGATGAGGGGAGCCGCGGGGCCGAGAGGGGAGGATGTGTTCAGTCAAGTGTGACAAACAACAGGAGGCGTAGCCTCTCAGCGCGTTAGTTGCATCAGGTTGCGTCATACCTCAAAATCCAACAGAAATCGTTATCACGGCCCTGATGTTTACGATCGAAGTGCCTGGGCTTTGTGTCCAAGGCCATCACCAAAACCGTGCACAAAGTCAAGTTCGAGTGTACTTAATCGTAAAAGTTAGGCAGTGCCCTTAACGAAGAGTTTCAGAAACAGAATTCATCAACAATGTACTGATTAGGGTAGTGCAAATTTACATCTGTAAAAATAGGACTTTCGATTTTATATGCTCGACCCCCCCCCCCAATTTGTTTGGTTTCCGAAAAAAAATTCCGTATAATTACTTGTAACATTCATTACCTGCGACATTAATTTAATAAAATAAAAACTTTTAACGATTGACGGGATGAAAAAGTTGGTTGAACAAATGAAAATTGTTTAAACAATTGCCAAATATCATAAACCAAAAAATATTACTTTTAACATTCGTTAATTGTGTCATTAAATGCAGAAAAAAACTTTTTACGATTAACAGTGGAAAAATTGTTAAAAAAATGTAAATTGTTTAAATAATTACAAAATATGTTAAGTTAGAAATATGATTCTTGAAATGGGTCAACTGTATCAATTATCCCGAAAAATAATAACTTCTCACGATTGACAGGCTAAAAAAATTGTTTGAACAAATAATAATTGTTTCAAAAATTCAAAATTAGTTACAAAATACTTGGAAACTTGTGACTTATCGAAAAGCATGAAGAACATGGGCCTTAAAATTAACGTAAATAAAACAAAGGTAATGGTGTTTGAGGGGAAAAGTGAGAAAA
>JAABKJ010005692.1:0-14129 GCA_011634705.1 Andricus grossulariae | reverse complement strand
TTCAACTGTTTTGTAGAATATTCATTTTTTTAAATTTTAAATTAATTTTTTCTAAGTGAAATTATATCTATTCCATTCTGGGGGTTACAGTGGAGAATTGATCTTGGTTCAAAAAGTATCTCTTTGGGAGAAAATTAAAAGACATTGATGAAAATTCCCTTTTTTGATCAAAATTAAGTTTTAAACTGAAAATTTAAATATTTGTTTGAAAATTAACATTTTTTTATTGAAAATTCATATTTTCAAATTGAAAATTTAACAGTTTTGTAGAAAATTTCGTCTTTTTAAAATAAAAAATACATTTTTCAATGAAGTTTTAACTATTTTATTCTGGGTAAAAAATTGATCTTTCTTTGTTTCAAAATTCAGCCATGTGGTGAAAAATGTATATAATTTGTTAAAAATTCATATTTTTTAGTAGAAAATTAATCTTTTCTGTTAAAAATTCAAATATTTGGTTAAAAATGTATGCATTTTGTTAAGAATTCGCCTTTTTATTAAAGAAAAGAAGATTCGTCGATTTCAGTAAAAAATTAATCATTTTGGTTTAAAACTCGTCTTTTTGATTTAAAAATTGGACAAATTGTTTGCAATTTTTTTCTTTCTCAACTAACACATTTTTCTTAGTTTTTAAATCAATTGGGTAAAAAATCATGCATTTTGTTTAAAAATCGTATTTTTTTTGGAAAAAATTTCTTTTTGGTTGAAAGCATGACTATTCGTTTGGAAATTCATGTATTTTGTTGAAAATTCATTTTTTGGGTCAAAAATTCATAATTTCAGTTGAAGATTTATCTCTTTGATTTGAAATTTACATTTTTAAATTGAAAATGCAACTGTATTGTGCAAAATTCGTCTTTTGTTTTGAAAATTGATCTGCTGAGTAGAAAGTTCCACTTTTTGTAGAAAGTTCGTATTTTCAAATTAAAAATAAATTTTTTCAATGAAAATTCAACTATTTTATTCTTGGTAAAAAATTTATCTATCTGTAATTAAAAATTCTGCTATGTGGTAAAAAATTGACCTCATTCGTTAAATATTCATCTTTTTTGGTGAAAAATTAATCTTCTAGATTGAAAATTTAACTATTTGGTCAAAAATGTACGCATTTTGTTAAGAATTCGCCTTTTTTAGTAGAAAATTCGTCGATTTCAGTGAAAAATTAATATTCTTGGTATAAAATTCGTCTCTTTGGTCTAAAAATTGGACAACTTGATTGAAATTTTTTAAATATCTCAACTAACAAAATCTTCTTCGTTTTTAATAAAATCAATTGGTTATAAAATCATGAATTTTGTTTAAAAATCGTATTTTTTATGGGAAAAATTTCCTTTTGGTTGTAAGTATAACTATTCGATTGCAAATTTATGTATTTTGTTGAAAATTCATTTTTTGGGTCAAATGTCATAATTTTAGTTGAAAATTTATCTCTTTGATTGATTCCCTTTTTTTGTCAAAAATCTTTTTTTTAACTGAAAATTAAAAATGTTGTAGAAAATTTATTGGTTGGGTCGAAAATGAATTTTTTTATCAATTATTCATATTTTCGGAACAAAAATTCATAATTTTGAATTTTAAATTCAACTGATGGGTGAAAAATTCAACTGTATTGTAGAATATTGATTTTTTCAAATTGGAAATTAATTTTTTTCAATAAAAGTTCATCTATTACATTCTGGGGTTTACGGTGAAAAAAATAAATCTTCTCGTTTCAAAATGCATCTTATTGGTTGCAAATTGGAATACTTTGATGAAAATTCCCTTGGTTAGTTACAAATTAATTTTCAGAATGAAAATTTAAATACTTCTTCGAAAATTAACATTTTTTTATTAAAAATTCAACTGTATAGTAGAAAATTCGTGTTTTTGGTTTAAAAACTGATCACCTTAGTAAAAATTTCAACTTTTTGTAGAAAATTTGTTCAATTTTTAATTAAAAACTAATTTTTTTGAATAAAATTTAACTATTTCATCTGGATTACGAATTGATTTTTTTTAGTTCAAAAATTCAGCTATGTGGTGAAAAATTTATCATATTTGTTGAATTTTTTTTATGTAGAAAATTAATCTTCTTGTTTGAAAATTAAACTCTTTGAATAAAAATGTATGTATTTTGTTAAGAATTCGCCTTTTTTGATTGAAAATTTTTCTATTCGGTTAAAAATGCATGTAATATGTTGAAAATTAGTCGATTTTAGTAAACAAATAATATTCTTGGTTTAAAATTCGTCTTTCTGGTTTAAAAATTTGTCCCTTTTGGTAGAAATGTTATCTGTTTTGGTGAGATTTAACTATTTTGTTAAAAAAATTGCCGCTTGTGGTAGAAAATTCATTCAATTCGCTGAAAATTTAACTATGCGGTTAACAATTTTTGTTTGAAAATATTTTGAATAATAATGTTAATTCTTATTTACAAAAAGGGAATTTACAGAAGTGATCTTGTTCCAAGTTAGAATTTTTCAGATTTTAGAAGCTCTCCAAAAAATTCCTTGTTCCAAATCAGAATTTGGTTGAATATAGAATGTGTTTTTTTTTTAATTTGAATTTGTCTGAATTTAAAACTTCCATTTTAAAAATTTTAGAAAAAGGTAGTTGCTATATTTTTGATCTACGAATTTTTTGAAATTCAATGTAATTTTGAATTCGAAACAGAAAATTTTTGTAAAGAATTATATTTCAGACTTCTGGACAGGTAATTTTCGTAAATAATTCTCAACTTTCTTGGAACAGAGAAAATTTCACATGGAAGTAGAATTTGGGAAAGTAATTTTAGTTCTAATTTAGAAGAAGTTAGTTTGAAACAAAATCCCTATTCAAATTTAGAATTATAATCTTTGAAAATCGTCTCAACTCATTCACATCTTTAAAACTATTTTAAATTGACCGTGGAAAAACAACAATTGACTGTGAAAAAACCGGGAAATGACCAGGAATTAAAAATCACTCGTCGGATAGACACTCTGGTTACTGGAATAACTATAACAGAGAAGTTGTAAGTACTGATTGTGAGTAGATTTTAAAAGTGGCTTTTATCCGGGCAAAGTAAAGTTCCTGGCAATTGGGCGTGGACTACTCTCTTTTCTATTTCATCCGAATGCTTTCTCTCTCTCTTTCCAGTCTATTTTCGAAAGTAAGAACGTGACTCGTTGAGATTTTTCTCGCTCGGTGAAGTTAACAGGATTAAAAATTGATTCGACTTGTAGATTGAGGATTAATACTTTCTCGTCGCTGGAGAAGAGTGAACTTAAAGAGGGTAGAGGTTGTGGTGAGGAGGTGGTTGAGCGGGTGGTTGAGGGGGTGGTTGAGGGTTCAAGAGAATGAGAGCAGAAGACTGTATATCTGGAGGACAGAGGAGATTCACTCTCAAGAGGTCGAGGGACCAGCAGAACAATCGAATCAGCAAAATCAAACGGTGACTCGAACAGAAGGAAGCTCGACCGATCGCTATCCACAAGGAATTTCAATGCCGCAAATAAAGTACCCACCCAATCGATAAAACTGCTTCAATAAACCGTCAAGAAACCCCACTTTTAATCTATCTTGAATTCGTATGTGCGGAACCCTAAAAAATATAGAGAGATAAAAAGCTGCAAGTCTGAAATTTTTAGAATCATTTGAAATTTCAAACATTGATTTTGAACTTAGAAGATGTCGGATTTGGTTGGAATACTGATCCATTGAAAGAATCTATTTCTATAGTTTTTTCCATTATTGTATCTTCTTCCAACCGTGTTGTTTGATTAGTTCATGTTAATTTATGGTCACGAGGTGAGAATTTCATTAGAAGATGTTAGAGATTGTTGGTATACTGGTCTATTGGAAGAAACAATCTGTATAGTTTGTTTGTTATTTCTTTTTCCAACCATGTTGTATGATTAGCTGATGTTAATTGATGGTGACCAAGTGAGAATTTAATAAGAAGATGTTGGATTTTGTTGTTATACTGATTTATTGAAACAAACCCATCTGCATAGTTTGTTTTTTCCATTGCAGTATCTTCTTCCAACCATGCTGCATAGTTAGCTAATGTTAATTGATGTTGACCTGGTATGAATTTAATTTAAAGATGTTGGATTTTGCTGGTGCACTGGTTTATTGAAAGAACCCATCTGTATAGTATTGTTATATCTTTTCCAACCATGTTGTATAATTAGCTGATGTTGATTGAAGTTGTCAAGGTTAGATTTCAATTAGCAGATGTTGGATTTTGTTGGTATACTTGTCCACTGAAAGAAACCACCTGTATAGTTTGTTTGTTCCATTGTTGTATCTTCTTTCGAGCGTGTTGTATGATTAGCTGTTGTAAATTCATGTTGACCAGGCAAGAATTTAATTTTCAAATGTTGGATTTTATTGGTATACTGGTTCATTGGAAGAACCCATCTGTAAAGTTTGTTTGTTACATCTTCTTCCAACCATGTTGTATGATTAACTGATGCTGATTGAAGTTGACCAGGTATTAATTCAATTATCAAATGTTATATTTTGTTGGTATACTGGTTCATTGAAAAAACCCATCTGTATGGTTTGTTTGTCTTATTGTTGTATCTTCTTCTAATCGTGTTGCATGATTAGCTGATTTTAATTAATGGTGACCAGGTGAAAATTAAATTCGAAGATTCTGGATTTTGTTGGTATACTGGTCCACTGAAAGAAACCATCTGTATAGTTTGTTTGTTCCATTATTGTATCTTCTTTCAAGCGTGTTGTATGATTAGCTGATATAAATTCATGTTGACTAGGTAAGAATTTAATTTAAGAATGCTGGATTCTGTTGGTATACTGGTTCATTGAAAGAATCCATCTGTATAGTTTGTTTGTTATATCTTCTTTAAATCATGTTGTATGATTAGCTGACGTTGATTGAAGTTGTCCAGGTTAGAATGTAATTATCAGATGTTGGATTTTGTTGGTATACTGGTCAACTGGAAGAAACCATCTGTATAGTTTGTTTGTTCCATTGTACCTTATTCCAAACGTGTTGTATAATTAGCTAATGTTAATTGATGGTGACCAGGTGAGAATTCAATCAGAAGATGTTGGATTTTTTTGGTATACTGATCCATTGAAAGAACCCATCTGTATAGTTTGTTTGTTATATCTTCTTCCAACCATGTTGTATGATTAGCTGGTGTTCATTGAAGTTGACCAGGTGAGAATTTAATTAAAAGATGTTGGATTTTGTTGGTATACTGGTCCGTTGAAGGAAACCATTTCTATAGTTTTTTTTTAATTCGAAGATAATGGAACAGTATAATAACAAAAAGCAACATCTTCCAATCAGATTTGTATGTCACCACCATTAATTAACATCAGCTAATCATATAACATATTTGGAAGAAGATACAATAATGGAACAAACAAACTATATAGATGGGTTCTTTCAATGGGCTATTATTCCAACAAAACCCAACACCTTCTAAATGAATTCTTACTTGGTCAATACCAATTACAACAGATAATTGATTTTTAAATATTGATACATGCATTCATAAATATCAAATTCATATGATGGGTATGCACTGCCGGTGCTGGTAAATTTTTTTTATTAGTTCTAACAAATATTTTCTTTAGAGGATGCTTCTAGATCGGAAAACATCTTTTCTTGGATCTTTATCATATTTTCATTAGGATAATTATTGATGAATACCGATGAATATTCATGCATACATTTCTTTCAAACTACCATGAACAAAAACCACCCTCAACAAGACATTGGGAATCGTTAAGTCGTGCAACTAAATGTATTTTTGTAACTAATCACAGGGGTATCTCGAGAAAAAAAGTAAACTACAATTTCATTGTAAGTAGTTTTGTAAACTAAGAATATTCATCTAAATACCTATTCAATCAGTTCTTGGATCTATGTCAATCAGAAGAATCAAAAAATTTTATTATAAAAAAAAACGATGTCTCAAATAGCTATAAAAGATATCTATTTGGTCAGTTTCGGAATCGTTCTTCTTTTTCAAATCTTTCTGGAAACTATCTGAAAGCCTTATCAAAACAAATATCGTAATCTCCCCCAAAATGCTTTTAAAGCAGTCAATTGGATTCACTGATGAAATCAGTCATTTAAAATTTTCCAATCTGTTGAATATTCATCTTAAAAAGGTCAATTTTCAACAAAAAATGGAATAGTTAAATTTTCAGTACACGAAAATAATTTTCGAGCAACACAAAATTATTTTTAACAAAATAATTAATTTTTCAACAGAATAGATGAACCTTCAACTAAAATAATGAATCTTTCATAAAAATAAATAAATTTTCACCAAACGAGTTCAATTTTGAACCAAATAGCTGAATTTTCAACCAAGAAGATTAATTTTCAACCAACCAAAGTTGACTTTTAAGCTAAAGAAAATTGATTTTGATTTATATAATTTCAGGCAAAATAGTTAAATTTTCATCCAAACAGATGAATTCCATACTTAAATAATAAATCATAAAAAATAATACATTTTTAGTAAAGCAGTTGAGCATTTAACCTACCCTATTTGAATTTAGAGAAAACGAACTTTCCGCTGGAAAGATTAATTTTCTACCAAATGGACGAATCTTTGACGTAAAAAATTATAAATCTTCAACCAAGTACTTGAATTTTCAACTGAAAAAAAACTTTACAAACCAAAAAAGAAATATTAAAATTTGAAATTAACCTCCTCATCAGAAAATGTAATATTTAATATTTAACTGAAACCAATTTCAACTTTAAATAAATAAAAGTTTATACTTTAACCGATAATATTTTAAATTGAGATAATAGAAGTGAATTTAACCAAAAAGATGAGTTTTCAGCGAACGATCGATTTTCTAGTGATAAATACGAATTTTTAACAGAATACATTGAGTTTCAAAGGAATAGTTGATTTTTCAACTAAAAAAGATCAATTTTCAACCAAAACTGGACTAGATAAATTTTCAATTAAAATAATGAATTTCCAACAAAAAAAATCAACGAATTTTCAATGAAGTAGTTAGATTATCTACCGCAGAAATAAATGTTCAACTAAGATGATTAATTATTAACAAAAAACTGCATTTTCAAAAAAGTATTTTAACTTCCCAGCAAGAAGTTGAATTTGGAAAAAATATGCATTATCAATCGAATACTTGATTTCTCTACATAATATTTGAATTTTTATTAAAAATGTAGCAATTTTGAACCAAAAATGGAATACTTCAATTTTCAACGAAACAGTGAACACATGATCAGATGATGATGATGATGATGATGATGACCCAGCTAGTAAATACAATATCAAATGATGATGATGATTCAGCCAGTAAAGGCAAGAGCAGATGATAGTGGATGATCGAGCCAGTAAAGATAAGATCAAATGATGATAATGGTCCAACCAGTGAAGGCAAGATCAGAGTATGACGATGATGATCTAGCTAGTAAAGACAAGATCAAATGATGGTGATTCAGACAGTAAAGACAAGACCAAATTATGAGGATCCAGCCAGTAAAGACAAGATTAAACTATGATAATGGTACAGCCCGTTAAAGCAAGATCAGGTTACGATGATGTTCTAGCCAGTAAAGACAAAATCAAACGATGATGAGCATTTAGCCTGTAAGGGCAAGATCAGATGATGATGATTATCTAGCTAGTAAGGACAAGATCAAGTGATGATAATGGTCCAGACGATGAAGGCAAGATCAGATTATGATAGTGATGATGAATTAGCCAGTAAATACAAGATCAGATGCGGATAATGATCCAGCCAGTTAAGAAAATATCAAATGATAATAATGGTCCAGTTTGTAAAGACAAGATTAGATGACGATGATGAAGCCAGAGAAGGCAAAATTGAATAAAGATAATTATCCAGCCAGGGAAGTCAAGCTCAGATGATGATGCTGATGATGATGGCGATGATGATGATCTAGCCAGCGAAGACAAGTTCAAATTATGATCATGATGATTCAGCCTGTGAAAGAAAGATCAGATGATGATAATGATCCAGCCAGTAAAGACAAGATCAAATGATGATAATGGTCCAGCCAGTAAATGCTAGATCAGATAATGATGATGATGATGATCTAGCTAGTGAAAAAAGATTGAATAATGATGATGATACTTCGGCCAGTAAAAGCAAGCTCAGATGATGATAATGGTCCAGCCATTGAATGCAAGCTCAAATGATTATAATGGTCCAGACAGTGAATGAAAAATCAGATGATGATAATGATGATGAGGATTTAGCCAGTGAGGTCAAGATCAAATGATGATTATGATCTAGCCAGTAAAAACAAGATCAAATGATGGTAATGGTACCATAATTTTTAAGTGACATATCTCAGCTAACAAAAATCGGAATGTGGCAATTGAAAATGTATCAATGGATCAATGGACTGTAATCTATGACTCCATCCTCTGAAAATTGAATCGGAATTCTGATAAAGTGCTTTATGGGAAAAAGAATCAATAGAAAATGTCATATTTTTCCCATATTTCCAAAAGCAATCGCAGCAACAATTTAGGCATCAATTGAAGTGAGATCAGACAAGAAACAAATGATCGAACACTTGAAATTGCATATTGTGTCCTGCACGAATCGAGCTAACGTGAAAATAATGAGGCTTGTAAACCGGAAGCTGATATCGTTAGTGTGATCTCACGTGTTCAGGTCATCTATCTCTTCCTATCTGAGGCCGTACGCCCTACTGTGTAAATGTATACATGTGTGTGAAAGGTTTCCCCTTTCGAGTTGCGTCTGCTTTCTAACAATTCGATATCCTCCATGTAAATAATACTAGCTCTATATATTATGTCTGCTTTATCTTAATAGGAAAAGTTTCTCAAAAACAATTTACGATAGCAATTAACACTTTGAATTAATTCTTTTCATTGAAATGATAAAGGCAATTGTGTAGTGAGCATTAATTTCAAAAAGATGCAATTGATAAGGCCAAACTTGCACTATAAATTTGAATTAGTTGAAAGTGAGTGATTCACAGTCCATTTTTACTGATACCAATAATGCGGATTCGACGACTGTACAAGCAGTCAACAGTGACTTTTGAAATCAGTCGTTGAATATTCAACAAGAAAATGAATTTTTATAGATGATTAATTTTTAAACAAGAAGATTAATTTTCTATTAAAAAAGAAGAAGTTTCTACAAAATACATTAATTTTCCACCGAATAGTTTGATTTTCTACTTCAAAATATCAGTGTTTAACCAAAAAGATAAATCTTCATCTTCAACGACACTGAATAAGTTCAAATTTCAACCAAGTGGTTGAATTTTTAATCAAATATTATAAATTGTCAACAAAAAATTCATTGATTGATATTTTAGAACAAGAGTACTTTAATCAAAAACAGTTTAATTCAACTAAAAGGTTGAATTTGCAACCAAAATGGATCAATATTCAATGAACAATGGGATAGTTAGATTTGGAATAATTAAAATTAATTTTCGACAAAAGAAAAATAAATTTTCAGTGGAATATTTGAATTTTCGATCCAAAAGATAAATTTTCAACTGAAATGATGAATCTTCATCAACAGATAAAATATTGATTTTTAATAAAGCAGTTCAATTTTCGACCAAATAGTTTAGTTCTCATCTAAAAAAAAAAGTAAATTTTCATCCAAAAATTTTGATTGAATTTTCAATAAAACGGTTAAAATTTCGAACAA
The DNA here is from genome assembly GCA_011634705.1 of Andricus grossulariae. Taxonomy (NCBI): domain Eukaryota; kingdom Metazoa; phylum Arthropoda; class Insecta; order Hymenoptera; family Cynipidae; genus Andricus; species Andricus grossulariae. The sequence continues at coordinate 4,469 of JAABKJ010005692.1, read as the reverse complement.
GAAGATTAATTTTCTATCAAAAAGGATGAATTTCCCACAAAATGCATGAATTTAGGAACAAATATTTAAATTTTCACCCAAGAAGATACGTTTCAAATCAAAAATGAAATGATTAAATTTTCATTGAAAAAAATTGATTTTCAACTAAAAAAAAATAACAAGAGAAATAGATTTGCAACCTCCAACCAAGTAGTTGAATTTCCAACCAGAACATGATCAATTATACACCAAAAGAGACGAATTTTCAACAAAATACGTAAAAATTTAACCAAATTGTAGAATTTTTAAATAAAAAAGATTGATTTTCATAAAGAAATGGGATAGTTGAATTTAAGATTATCAAACTCAATTTTTAACAACAAAAATTATATTTCAAACCAAAGAGTGAAATTTTTAACTAAAATTAGGAACCTTCAACCAAAGAACAATATTAATTTCAAATAAAGCAGTTTAGATTTAAACCGAATAGTTTAATTTTCATATGAAACAAAATGAATTTCCAACAAAAAAGAACAATTTTAGACCAAAAGAGATTACATTCCAACCAAAAACTTGATAGTTTAATTTCCCAATGACAAAAATTATTTTTTACAACAAAAAAGCGAATTTGCAAGAAAAAAAGAGAAAGTTTCGAATCAAGAGATCAGTTTTCATTTAATATGATAGATTCTCAACCAAACGAAAAAATTAATTTTTAATAAAGCAGCTCAACTTTGAACCAAGTACTTGAATTTCTAATAAAAAACATCAATTCTCAACAAAAAATGTATTACTTGATATTTCAACCCAAAACGATTTCAATTTTCAATTTAAAAAGACTTGAATTAGAAAACAAAGTCGAATTTGCAAAAAAGTTGAAAGAATTAATTTTTTCTAAAACGATGAATTTTCAAAGAAATAGTTGCATTTTTACCTAAAAATATTGATCACTAACCGAAGGAATGAATGTTCAATAATGTAGTTTAAACTTTAACAATTACTTGAAGTTTAACACAAAAGAATTAATTTTGTACCAAGGAGATAAATTTTGTACCAAACCAATTTTCTACAAAATACGTGAATTTTCAGACAAATGTTTGAGTTTTAAACTGAAATGATGAATCTTTAAACAAATAAGAAAAAACATTTTTGAAGAAGTTGACAAATTTTCGATCAAAAAATAAAAATAAAAAAAGAATAATTATGAAAATTTGGTTATTAAGACCTCTATAGTGAAATCTATTCTTTCAGTCTTATTTTGTTTCGAGATATTTCAAATTCATGAACTATTTTTTATTATTTTTGAAATATTATTATATACATTTTTCACGCTTCAAAAGTATTTTCTTTATCTAATTCAATTTTTTCATTTTCAGTGATTTTCATAGTCTAAAAATATTCTAGATTCATAAGCCGGACGTATTTTTAATTTATTAAAATTATTATTCCTAATATATTTCTTAACAGTAAAGTTGATTTAACTACTATTCTGATGGATTTAAAAATTGGTTTTGCTCATTGCTGCTTGCTGGGAGTCAGTTTTTTTTAATCTAAGAAATTTTGTTTGCACAAGAAAAATATTAATTTCTAAGTGTTCTTTCCTTCTTAAAAAAACGAAGATAAGTGGGAGGAGAAACCACGAACACCGCAATTCCGTAGCCAGGTTTCGTGCTGTACTATCATTTATGAAATGAACGTGGTTTGCCGGAATAAAACTTCCGAGCCAAGTAATTTATCAAACTTTTTGAAAATTTCGTTAGATATCATCACTTTATTGCTATCAACTTAACATTGACGGAAAAAGGTTCGATCTGGTACTAGTATTCACTGTTTGATTTAAATATTGACCCTAAAACTGAATGCTCTTCATCATATTCCCATCAGATAAAAAAAAGCACACACAAAAAAAAGAAGCAGTTTGCTTGGGATTGATTGGTTGGAGCTGATTATGCTCTCGGACAACCAATCGTTCAAATAGAATTACTTACATTGATAATTTTATATCAACAACATTAACTGATTTCAAGGTTAGGAGTCTCTCAACTGTCAAACATGAAAATAATCGTCAGACAATGAGCAATCATTAAATGTACATAACAATAACTGATCACAATCACAATGAGAGAGTCAGCTCATTAATTCATCTGGGGAACGATGGGCTGCCAGATTCAAGAGGATCTTGGCTAGACGTTTGGACGGGAGTCTCGTACGTTCTACATAGCCAGGGAGATGACATCTAAATTCCCGAACAGCCATCTGACGCCATTTCTCTGATTCCCATATTAAGAGAATCTAGTGCCGATTACGAGAATAATGTTTTCTATAGATAAAATTCCTCAAAATAAAGCAAGGATCCAACGATAAAATTTGGACAACCACCACAAAATTCTTCTATTGCAATACATAAATACAAACTTTGTTTCTGGGAACAAAAATGAAAAAGAGGAAAGAAGAACGAGAAGCCAACCAACCAAATCCCTTTCCTTCTCTTTTTTATTTCTTTCGTCTTTTTTATTTTCATTACTAGCGAATCACAATAAAAAAGCATCAATAATATTCACTAACGTTTCGGTGCTTACACAGCACCCTTATCAAGGTAATAAAAATGTGTTGCTATCTCCTAGATACCTAAGAATTAAGTCTGGTTCAAAAGGCAAATCCGTTATAAACAAACAAGGAATAAGAGAAAGTCAAAATTCATGAAAACCTATTGCTAAATTTGATTAATCATACTAAAATAACCTTTTTTTAATCTATCCAAACCAGTTTTTAAATTAATAGACAACTTATTTTGTTTTCTAATATCAAGCGTTTCCATGAATTCTCTCTTTCTCGCTCTTATTACTTTCACTATGTTAAATTTCAATTTTATCCCAGTCAAACTCATGGTCAACATCAACAAACCCTCTCGTTTGTCTAGCAAGAACACTTTTTTAACAACGTCCCAAACGAACATCACTTTTGTGTTCCTCCATCTTACAGATCTTGCAAATGATCTAATAAACAACACTACCTATCTCAAATCCATCTAAAGGATCTTTAAAAAGTTATTATTGAATCCATTTTCAGTGGAACACGGAAAATAGTATGAATATTAAATTTTTCAGCATGAATTCTATGGTTTCCGAAATTTTATCAAAAAAAGGAAGAAGAGAAGTATTAAAAGAACTATATTCTCTCAATTCTTCCTGATTATCTGTGGATAACATATTACTTTGTTTGTTTTTGATTAGTTGAATTCTAATTGTGATACGTTGCTTAATTAAATTTTGTTGGAAATGACTGAGAGAAAGGATATTCCTAACAATATTCGAATTCTCTTTGTGAAATGAAATGTCGGACAAACCTAGAGCTCTGTCAACTAAGTTTTTGATGACTGCAATTTCGTTTTAAAAAGGATGAGCCCAAAAAAAATTTAAAATTCTACCTGAATATGTACATTTCCTATACAAATTGATAATAATATTACCATCCTGACCTTTAATTACTTCTGTGTCCAAAAAACTGATTTCATTATTTTTCTCTATTTCATGGGTAAATTGAAGTTTTGGATGAAAAACGTTAAAAGCATCAATAACTGCCTGAAACTTTGCTAGAGGAACACATAATGTGTCATCAACATACCGAAAGTAAAGGGGCAAAACAAAATCTAGCTTCTTGAAAGCTAAGACCTCCAAATCTTCCATAACTATTTCTGCAAAAATCAGAGAAATGACTGAACCTATGGGAGCACTAAACTTTTGCCTATAAAAAGATCCATTGAATTTAAAATAAGTTGAGTTCATAATGAAAGCTATGCCTTTGATAAAATCCTTTTGACCTTATCGAGTACGTGTTTTTATATTGTCCCATCTATTTGAAATTGCTTGTTTAGCTAATTCAAGTGGTATACTAGGAAACATTGCAACAACATCCAAAGAAATCACTACATGGTCATCAGATACAGTTTTTTGAATAACAATTTTTTGGAATTTCCAACTATTTTTAATATTGAATTTTGAAGTTGTAATGGAGTCTTTAAGTATTAGATTGAAGTTTTGTTCTAAAAATTTGGTGCGAGTGTTAATAGTTAAAATAACCATTCTCAAAGGATAGCTTTCTTTATGAATCTTTCTCAATCCATAACATCTTGCAAGAACTGTGTCTTCGGTATTTATAGCAGTCCATCTTATATCTCTTCCTAAAGGCCCTTTCTTTCTCCAATTCTTCAGAATCCTGAAAGTGTCACTTCTCAATTTTTTCAACGGATTTTCGTTCAATAAATCAAAGTTATCACGATTGAGAGTAAATCCTCGATATCCCTAATATAATCTGATTTCTTCATACAAACTCTAATACTGCCCTTATCAACATTTATGCAAATTATATCAGGGTTGTTTTTGAGGAAACCTTTTGTTACCATGAAACCTTAAGAGATTTTACGATCAATGCTACTAATGTGCAAACAATTCTTATCAACAAAGCTCTTTGACAAGTGTAAAACCTTGTTT